>JABEXW010000798.1:0-17177 GCA_013266185.1 Fusarium sarcochroum
CGCCATCGATGGCGCATACTTTGGCACCTCTTTCCACAACATCCTCTTCCAGGTCTATCCCGCCCTCATTCCCACCAAGAGCGTGGACCGCTACGTCCCCCGCGTCTACGGCTTCAAGGTACACGCCTCTGCCGCCCTGATCCGCTGGCAGAGCTCTAAGCGCGACGAGATGCGTCGCCGGCTCCGTAAGCTTGAGATTGACACTGGTTTCCGCGATGAGATGGAAGATGAGGAAGAAGACGATGATGAAGAGCTCGAATTTGAGGGTATAGATGGACGGATGGCCGTTGTGGAAGGTCTCTAGGAAACACGGCCTTTACTGGTCGAGAAAGAGCGCGGAAGAACCAGTCGCCGACGCAAATGGAAATGACGGGAGTCGCGGTTCGCACCAGGAGCAGCAACGTTTTCACGAGGGGCAAAAGGACATGTACGAACGCCCCCTGAGACCATCCTTGCACTCTAGTACTTTATCGGGTTTGCTTAGAGGACAAGGACCTGCGACTGGACAAACATCTGTCTCTTTGGAAGGGGGTCATCTTGTTGCTCGCGCGGCTGTTGGTTCGGTACTGGATTGGCGTTTGGCGGCAAGTCATGGAGGGCTGGACTGGACAGGGCTGGTATAAACCACGGATGAGTACGAAATAGGATTTTTGAATTATAGCTGTTCAATAAGAAGCGTCTTCTTTTCTTATCCTTCTAGCAACAATTAGCTGTGAATAATAATACTGTGGATAGACTGATTAAACTGCGAATCTCGAAGCCCCTGAATATTCTAATTGCCATAAAACGATAAAGTCATTGTCCAAGTTGCTGTCACGTGTACACCGAATCAAGGCTCTTCGTATATAAATCGGTCATTTCATTGTTCGTATCATGTCATGCCAAAAATCAAGCTCGATCTATCTGCCCTAAAAGCTGTTCGCTTCCCATTACCAACAAAAAAAGCCAATCCGACCCGAGTCTTCGCGGGCTGGCCTTTTACCCCTGGCCTGAAAATACCGTACATGGAACATTTGAAAAATTACACATACACACAATCATGGTATCTCTTTGTTTGTTTGAAAGAAACTTTATGTTTATACTGAGCTGCTCCGCGGCCCCTAGACGCGGTTCTCAGGATAATGAGTGTCAGGGTACCGATTGTCAGGGTAATGACTATCAGGATAATGACTATCAGGGAATCGGTTTTCTAGGCGATCAGAGTCGTCCATCCGCTGCAGCTCCACATCTTGGAAGTTCTGGCTGGGACGAGGCTCTTGGTCGGGACTGTGACGCACATTTCGCTGTGCCAAGGCGGATGTCATGGGTGGTGGGTAAGAAGTGTCACCGGAAACACCCACGTCACGTCGAGGAGGAGCGTACGTGCCCAGCTCTGCGTCTGTACCAGCGTAGGTTGGTCGTCCAACACCAGCCCAGAAGGCACGCTCGTCGCTTCGAGGACCCCAGGCCCAGCCCGCACCGGCGCGAATGGGCAAATGGTAGAAACGGAAAGCAAAGATGGCGGCGATAAGACCCATCAAGTAGCCGAATAGAATATCGAAACCGTGGTGACGACGGTCGTGCCAGCGCGAACCAGCGATGAAGATGGAGCAGCCAAAAGGCACGAGGCCAAGGGCGAGAAGATAGATCGGGGGCGCGGCAGCTTGGCGACGTAGAGACTGAACCTTGGCGTTCTCCTGTCCTGGGTTTTCGTTTGAAACCTTTGTGGGTGAAGATGAGTAGGATCCGTCAAAGTTGCGGGCGCGTGAAGGCTCGTAAGGATCGACTACAGGGCCGGTTTGGATGCGGGAGGGGAAAGCAGCATGGGCAGCAGCTCCCGCAGCGGCAGCAGCCGAAGGCATGACGAAGGGAATAGTAACGGCGAACTTGCTGGCCATGAAGAGCGAGGCGTAGATGAGACCACCAGCGGCAGTGGAAGAGTGGCCGCTGGGGTAAGAGCGGAAACCATCATCGATTTTATACTTGTCTTTCTGTAGGCAGATGGTGGCCGAAACGAGCTGGCCTGTCATGCTGCCCCAGCTGTATCCACCAACAATGTGGTCCTTGAGGTTGTCCCAGTCGGGTTCACAGCGGGCGAGCAGATCGGGTCGGGGCTTGCCAAAGAGGTTCTTCATGGAGCTAGTAAAGAACCATGACAAGGTGAGGGAGAGGACGAGGCCGAGGATGCCGACATGGAGCTCCCATAGCTTGCGCTGCCAAATGAGAGTCTTGGGGGTACCCTTGGGTACAGTCGCACCGGGGACGAAGATCAAAGAAACGACGGCGACGATGACGACAGGGACACCAATAGCGAGGACAAAGAGGAGGTAAGCGGGGACGAGTTCAGGGTCGGCGTAAGGGTAGCTATAGAAGAATCAATGGTCAGCTTGGGATGG
This sequence comes from Fusarium sarcochroum, assembly GCA_013266185.1. Classification (NCBI taxonomy): domain Eukaryota; kingdom Fungi; phylum Ascomycota; class Sordariomycetes; order Hypocreales; family Nectriaceae; genus Fusarium; species Fusarium sarcochroum. The sequence continues at coordinate 2,376 of JABEXW010000798.1, forward strand.
CTAGAAGGGGGTGAAGTGAAGCGATATCCTAGGACGTACGAGATGTTAGGATCAACCAGAGAAAAGGGTCGCTTGGCAGGCGCAACGCGATCGAGCCAACCTCCGATGCCGACAAATACAAAGCAAACGAGCCAGTCGAAGATGTAGGACAAGATGAGTCGGATGGGGAAGCGACGACCTCGCAAACCATTAGATAACGTTCCTATGCCCGCGTCTGCCATCTTGTAGTAAGAATGCATAGTCTATGGAGAAGAAGAGGGAGTGCCTAATCCGGGGGGAAGAGGTTTATTTGAGCTTTGGGGCTTGTCGTCACACGCGGACAAATCGAAAAGTACCTTAGACTTGAGAGTTTCCGTCTGGGGAGGGGCGTGTGTGTGGGAAGGAACCAGACCAGAGCCAAAACCCGGGCCCAACTGGACTAAGCCAAGCAAAGTAGCAGCGGTTTTGGTAAATTTTTGCGACAGCGAGTCTGGGAATATGGATATGGGTAACGAAGCACGAGGAGGGTTCAATCGACAGGCGATCTCTCTCTCACTCTCACTCTCTCTCGTTGCTCGTTCTTTTCCTTTTCTCGTCAATCTCGATTTCGGTTCCCTTTATATCGTTTGTCAAGTCAGACAAGGAGCAAACGGTCGCACTCTTCTTGAAGTTGGGCCTTTGAACTGATGTAAGAAATGGGGCTGACGGATCCGACGGGGTAACCCTCCATCAGCTTTCGGTAATTGGCGGTTACGTGGACAGCGGCACTGCAGTTCACCACCTGAAGTACAGGTACAGGTACAGGTACCAGCTGGGGGCTGGGCAGGGGCAAAAAAATAGGAGATTTATGCTTGACTAATTTGGGGGGTAATGCACCGCTCAATGCTTGAGGCACAAGCTACAAGGCTCGTTTCCTACAGAGCCTCCCTGAAACTGAACTGCAACTATTCATGATCTTCATCTCGACGTTTGAGCATGCGCGCGCCTGTAGTCATCAAACAAGGCCAGTCTCTCATAAGTATCGGTACCCACTAGGGTGAGGCTATGATGAGCCCCCTCCCTTGTAATCTGAGTGGCGTAAGACGGAGCCTCATTGGGGAAATGCTCGCGTGGTCCCGCTTTAGCTCCTCTCTCAGCTTCTACAGGTACATCATCCATCAATTGGATTGCTATTTTTTGCGACGGGCCGTGGGACGGGAGCCTTTTAGCATGGCTGAGCGTTTTAGCATTCATCCGTAGCACTGAGCCTATTATCAGGGCGCAGGATATGAGATCGCTCAATCGTCAGCTAGTAGGGACTCGTGTAGCACGTGGTGCAAGACATACCCCTGTAGAGGCATTACTCGTACTCCGTAAATCCATAGGGATTTCCATAAAATAGGTACGGAGTGTCAAATGATAAACTCATATTGTCTATCTACTAGCCTAGTCATTGCGCTCGGTGTCTTAAAGTTGCCTTGATCTAAGCATGGTCTTTGACAGTTTGGCTCCGCAAATGCTGCCATGCTGCCATTCTCGCTCTAGTTCAGACATCTGTACACAGCGAGAAATATCCTAGTCATTATTTTTACTCCCTTCTTTGATCGTCCTCCTTCCTTGAGAGTTATACCCCCCCATGACCAGGCCTTGCCATGATCTGCACTCATCTCTTCCCGTCAAGGATTCCGAACCTTCCCATCCAATCAAGAGCCGTGGGTGAGAATTAACCTTAAATTTGCGTCCACTTAGGCTAAGTCAATGACATGTTACTTCTGTCAACCAACAACCTAAAAACCGAGCACAATTTACTTGAATATTTGACGTTGTCTGCAACTTTAAATTTTTTAATTGAAACCGATTTTACACCCTAATTGTTGCACTTATCGCCGCCGGTAATTATTACTATTATAACTGACCGAACTGGCCGTTTTAGCCGTTGGCTGTGAACAGAGGCAGTGATTACGTGGCGACTATGGCTCTGCAAGGCTGTGCAAAGGAAGATAAGTGGACTTGGCTCCCATCATCGAGCTTTGTGATTCGCTGTATTCTACTAGGTACGGACAGTCCAGTCAGAAATCACCGTGAAAGATCTCTTCGTACTCCGTACTCAGTAATCGACTGTCAAATTCTAGATATACAGAAACACACACGTGAGATCTTTATTGGCTCTTCCGTAAACCAAACGGCTATTCGGCATACAATCAAGAATAAAGGGAATGATTCTAGAACACAGATAATGTATAATCAAAGTCTTTGACGGTCTTCTCTGTTACAGACCAAGGACCCTTGACAATGCTCCATTGGCTTTGTCTGGTCGATGAAACGTTGTAACCTAGGTGAAACTTGAAAGGCCTTTGTCATGCCAGGGGTTATAGTACCCCTTGGCTGCTACAAAACTTTGAGTCCATAACTACCATATATAACTGGCTGTCAGTCAATGTGCATGCATGAACTTATCTGCCGTCGGGGTTCGCTCATCCCTGAACGTGCTCTGATAAGGCTGAGCCAACTGTTCATGGACACTCGACCACTCATGGTGCCTTGAATCAGTACACATAGGTTGTGACACGACTGTTGGCTTAATCTCGAGGCTGCCTACACGTGCAACACGATATCACATGACAGCAAACTGTGAAATGGAGATCGTTCTCACGTGGCTCTTTGATTAAGGCGCCTACCACGCCCTCATCTATAATGTCACATATGGTACAATGCAGCGTCATAATATACAATGCACTGGCGCCCAACTCTTCCACGGCTTGGCATGTGCTTTTCCTCTCCATAAACTCATCAGACCTCTCTATACATCCTCTTAGTTGGACTTATCTCGGCGTTTGCCGTTGTTTCGAGGTCGAGGCACCACAACCCACTTGTTGATGTTGTGCTTACGACGGGTCTTGTAACCACTCTTGGTCTGGAGAATGTATTAGTTCCACTTTGCATATCTCACAAAAGGTAGGCAGTCTTACAGGAACACCCCAAGGGGAGACAGGGTGACGGTTACCCTTCGATTTACCTCTACCACCACCGTGAGGATGGTCAACTGTGTATCATGTCAGCTTTTGTTCTCTTGAAAGGTACATGTATCACTTACCCTTGTTCATGGCAACACCACGGACTGTAGGTCGGATGTTGAGCCATCGGCTTCGTCCAGCCTTGCCCAGCTGGCGGTAGTGGTGGTGGATGTTGCTGGCAACACCAATGGTCGCACAAGCATCCTTGCTGACCCTTCGGACTTCGCCACTCTGAAGCCGCACCTCAACATACTTGCCAGTCATGACTCTGGTACCATCATCCTTGGTCTCCTCGTTCTTGTTAACAACCACGGCTGAAGTTCCAGCACTGCGGCAGAAGACAGCACCACGCTTGGCGGCAGATCCAACACCAAACACTGTGGTACCAACAGGAATCATGTGCATGGGAAGGCAGTTGCCGCGGAAAGCAGTCTTGGCAGCCAGAATACCGGGATCGATGATACCACCCATGCTGTCGAGAAGATCCTGGGGAATACCAGCGCGGTAGCTGTGGACAACATCTCCAGACCTCAATCCCTCAGCGGCAAGAATGTAGGTGTGACGTCCGGTAGCTTGCTCAGTAACGAAAGCAATGTGCGCACTTCGTCCGGGGTCATACTCGATGCGCTCCACGAGATGTGGCCCTGGTCGGTTACGAATGAAATCGACCGTTCTTATCCTTCTCTTTGCACCGCCACCACGATGTCGCACAGTGATTCTACCAGACACATTTCGACCACCCTTGGCTTGACCCTTCTTGGGGAATGTCAAAGGAAGAAAAGGTCGTCCTTTCCAGAGATGATCGTTAATCGGCCGCTTAAGATGTCGAACACCGGGTGATCGGGGCTTGTATGTCCGTAGAATAGCAGACTGGCCGTTAGGTCTCTCAGCTATTTCGTTCGCACCGGCAGTGGTTTCGTTCGAACGTCTGATGGTCGCATATGTTCGGGGCAAGGATCGGTTCAGCGCAAAGCGAACAACGCTCTGCCTCGCTGCCGCGAAGTGGAGACCGGACTGAAGCATTGTCGGTCTCAATTGATTCGGATATTTGAGTATGCTAGCAGCAAATCTTCATCGGTATCGGTTTGCGTGGTTTGCGTATGATTCGATATTGGCTGGAGGGGAAAAGGAGCTACTTTCGGCAAAGAAGCTCGTTCGGAAGACAGACTTCGGGAATTGGCGATCAAAATTCCTTCCCGAATGCCCAACGTATCTCAGAATAGCACCGAGATAAGAATTGGGGAATCCAGGACCGTCGCAAACACACCGACGCTCACCAATTGTACAGTTGGTGTCGTTAGACAGTCGTGATTGAGACGTTGAAATTTCTTCGGATCATGAATAACTTTGTGCCGGAAACAGAGACAGAAGACGTCAGTTGAGCCACATGCACCGCCACAGTTCCGTCAAACGCCCTCACGAAACTGCCACATGGCCCGTGTTCCCTGGCAGCTTCGCGCGCGACGAGGTTGGGCCAATAACGGACAAGGCAAGAGCGGTTGGCCCGCGGTTGCCAGGGCGGCGGTTCCACTTTAGTGCCAAAAACACTGGCTTCAGCCGGATGTGGTACGTAGCTTTGCCAAGGTTGCCAGTAGCTTTTCGCGATTTGACCTGGATGCAGGCGCGTTTGGACTGATCTCATCCAACCCGCCCCTCCATACTAAATGTGATCCCGTCCACCACTGTCCAGCAACTCTCTTCTCTTTTGCTGCTTGTACCTCTCTCTCTCTTCCGTCTCTACTATACTTGTTCGTCTATTGCCTCAAGTCCAGGCTATTCATTCTCAACTCAAACTCTTCTTTCATTGTCCTGCCTGTCTTCTGCTATCAGCATCCTCCTATCCACTTCTGCTGCATCGTCCAGCCCTATTCTCGATTTTGCATTTGCACAGCAATACACGTCTGAGCATCCAATTCCTCGCGCGTTTCTATACGTCCTCGAAAAAAGCCGAGCTATTGCATCCCCCTGCTCATCTCGATATCCAATCCTTTTCCTTCGGGTGGGACAATCACGCTTGGAAACCTGACGTACCTAGAGCAACGCGACCTGTCTAGCCGCGTAGGGGTACGTACCCACTTTGGTGGACCTCCACAACCCATCTTCCCTACCCGCTCGTCAAAACACTTCCATCGTCCTCACAACCACAACTGCTTTTGAACATAAACATCACCTCCGCCCGGTGCTCCCCATTGCTCTTGTCCTTTCACATCTTGTTTACTTCCTTCAATAATCGTCTATCTGGGCTGGGTCACCCTCATCTAACATATTGCATCAGTCATCTCACGATATACCTCGAGTCACAACATTCCTTTCACGGTGTTTTGTCGCCCACTCTCCAGGCTTGACCTAAAGGTTAGTAGCCGAATTCCTCTTCTGATTCGATTGTCTCAGCAACTCGATCATTGTTTGTCTATTTCACGACAATCTCAGCCATCTTTTCTTTCAAGTTTTCTATTCGACGCGTCGACTAACAGATCTGCTCCAGCACTACGCCCTTGTAAATATTCCGTCCATCAACAACCACTAGACACACAAGATGCCTCAGGTAAGTTGCTCAGACGCGACCGAGAGGCTTAGGTTTCTCTTCCATGTATCTGTTCTAACTCATCTAGCAGGCTCGGGCTACTCGTACGCGCCTCGCCGGCAACGAGAACGACGAGAACAGCGGCACGACGCGTCTTACACGAGCCCAGGCTGCCGCTCTCAAGGTAGACGAGCTCTCATTGCCTGCCAAGGCTGCTCTGCAAACGAAGAAGTCCACAATCAACAGTACCAGCGCCGCTAACACGCGGAAACGCGCTGCATTGGGCGATGTCAGCAATGTTGGAAAGGCAGGCGGCGTCGCGGGAAAGAAGGCCAAGGGACTGGTCTCCAAGGCTGCTCAGCCCACTGGTATTGAGAAGAAGACATCGCGAACTACTACGAGGACTGCACTCGACCCCAAGCCTACCAACTCAAAGACCCAGTCCGGGTCTGGTGGCATCGGCAAGCGAAATTTCATCGAAACCAAGATAAAGCCCCCCACCAACGAGAATGACCGCCCTATCAAGAAGCCGCATTTGAGCGCTGAGAATCAAGAGCGATCAAAGACACCTGTGGAGGTTGAGCCTGAGATCACTGCAGACGAGCCCAAGGATGGAGCCGTTGTGTACCCTCCCGGTGTCAACAACCTAGACCGCGAGGATCTCGATGATCCTCTTATGGTTGCCGAGTATGCCAACGAGATCTTTGAGTACCTTCGTGATCTTGAGTGCAAGTCGATCCCCAACCCTCAGTACATGTCCCACCAGGACGATCTCGAGTGGAAGACACGCGGTATCTTGGTCGACTGGCTCATTGAGGTCCACACCCGCTTCCACCTCCTCCCCGAAACCCTCTTCCTCGCAGTCAACGTCATTGATCGCTTCCTGTCCGAGAAGGTCGTTCAGCTTGACCGTCTTCAGCTCGTGGGTATCACCGCCATGTTCATCGCTTCCAAGTACGAGGAGGTTCTCTCCCCTCACGTCGAAAACTTCAAGCGTATCGCCGATGATGGCTTCAGTGAAGCCGAGATTCTCAGCGCTGAGCGATTTGTTCTCAGCACCCTCAACTACGATCTCAGCTACCCCAACCCTATGAACTTCCTCCGTCGAGTCTCGAAGGCAGACAACTATGACATCCAGTCTCGTACCATCGGAAAGTACTTGATGGAGATTAGTCTCCTGGACCACCGATTTATGGCCTACCGACCCAGCCACGTTGCCGCTGGTGCCATGTACTTGGCGCGACTGATGCTTGACCGCGGTGAATGGGTATGTAAACAAACTAAACATCATGACACAACATTCGCTAACCCTTGAGTAGGATGCTACACTCTCATGGTACGCTGGTTACTCTGAGGATGAGATCGAGCCTGTTGTTCACCTCATGGTCGACTACCTCGCTCGCCCCGTCGTGCATGAGGCCTTTTTCAAGAAGTATGCTAGCAAGAAGTTCTTGAAGGGTACGTTTATTCACTAAGCTTCATGTGAACCACTCGACTGACAAGTAAATGCAGCTTCCATTCTCGCACGCCAATGGGCCAAGAAGAACGCCGTTCTGTTCGGCATCACCGACATTGAGCTGGCTCTTGACCAAATATCATAAGCGTCTCCAACAACCCGCAGCCTTCATGGCTTCTCTCATTCGATACCCTGAACACACAGGATATTCGCCTCGCGGTTGGATTGAATTGTACCGCCGCTTCATGACGTTAATAGATCACCAACGCCCATTTGGTCACCCTTTCGGGCCATCATGATACCACATATCTGTTGATACTGGGGCGAATGCTCAGAAAAGCACTTTTCGCCTTAGTCTGGATTCATATTTTCACTGTTCGACATACGGGCAGCATACGCACTTTACTTTTACTTTTTTTTTTTTTTGCGACTGTCTGGTTATTGCACATTTTCCGAAGCATGCTTTTCGTCTTCATACATGGCGCATGGAGTCACTGGCGAAGGAAGTTTAAGGGCTTGGTTCGGTTGGTTGGAGTTGGCTGTGCAGACGGCCTATTCACGGGGCACTGGACGGGGGAGTAATGAAAGCTGTACGACAAGGGCCATTGGGTTGTTGATGCAAGCTGAGCTTGACATCTGGCCGTCTGACGAGGTTCTCCATGACTTACATGACAACGAGATCTCGATGCTGCTCTCATGCATCTCGGCTACAGTCGTGAAAGGGGCCTGTGATAGAAAATTGTACATATACCATGACCGGATAACGGGAGAGCCCAGGGAGGCAGGAATGAATTTTACATTTCACGAATAAGTGGACCAATCCTGATGAGTGTTGATTTCACCATAATTGTGATTACGGATTAGATATTACCTGTTATCAAGCTTTAGAGTTTAGCTGTTTATACATGATGTCTTGAACGGTTGCCGTTGGAGACGGAATTGCACACATCGGTTCTGCAACCAGTGCACGCATTGACTTCCGATTGTCGCGTCAGGCCCACTCAGAGACACGCTCTTTTGGGCGCATGGCATGTGTGTGACCCGCATCAGCCTCAACCGAGTAGTTTGTGGCTTGCACTTTAGGCACCTCAATCGCCATTCAACTGCATCCTACACCAAGTTTCTAAGACAGCCTCATTCTGGTCGCAACTACATGCTAGTTTTCACTAGGGAATTAATGATCGCGAACTATCTACGGCCTATTGTTTACTCATAATCGCCATCTACTAAGCAGTATTCCGCTGACCGCAAATTGGGCACAGGAGCTCAAGAGGGAATCAAGCTTACAGCCAGCCAGTGTTGTTGAAACAGCCCCTCAGTCAACATGGCACCAGTACTCCGGGCAAGGCAGAGTCTATCCAAGGATAAGTTCTCTAGTTACTTTGGCAACCTTCGGAGTCAACCCTACAATGACCCCAATAACTCACGGGGCTCCAATCCTCACAGGTGTGTGCTCGCTCAGCTGAGTTTGCTCGGTCCTTTTACTGATCTTAATACGAAAGTCTACGTTGTATTGCGTGGAATCCGCTAGGAACTTTGGTCGCAACAGGGTCATCAGAGAAGACTCTAAGAGTGTGTGAGTTAGATGGATCTTTGAACCTGTCTGATCACCAGGCTAAACTGAACGATATAGGGAATCCCGAAAAGCCTCATGTAAAGTTTTCCACAGAGCTCAAGGGGCATTCAGCGTCTGTTGAGAAGGTCGCTTTTAACCCAACCAAAGATGCGGAACTCTGCAGTATAAGCAGCGACGGGGTGGTCAAGTTCTGGGACGTACGGACAAAGGCATGCTTTAACGAAGTCAAAGGACTCGGTGACGCCTTTACTCTCGTCTGGGCGCCGGACGGAAACTCGCTCATCGTTGGAAACAAGTCAGACACCATATACGTGCTATCACCGACGCAATCCACGCCCATCAGCACCCATCAGCAGTCAGTGCAGACCAACCAGATCGCATTCTGCTGGAGCGGTGAGAAGATCTTTGTTACTACAGCTGAGGGACGCATTCGGGTCCTGTCGTATCCGGGTTTTGAACCTGTGCTGCAGAGCAACAATGGGGATAAGTCGAGCGAGTATGAGCTGAACGGGCATACATCTTCGTGCTTGACTGCTGACTTGCAGCCGACTGGACGGTATCTGGCGACCGGTGGTTCGGATTCAATCATTGCGTTGTGGGATACAACAGATTGGGTCTGTCAGAGGACAATTACAAGAATGGTTGGGCCTGTTAAGAGCCTCAGTATGTTCTTCTTATCCAATACGTTCTGAGCGTTAATCTGATTACTGATTTCTAGGCTTTACATTTGATGGAAGTTTCGTCGTGGGTGGTAGTGACGAAGGTACGACCCTTTGGCCTATCATGATTATAACTCCTGCTAACATTACATTTCCTCGTAGGATCTGGCTTAGAGATATCGCATGTCGAGACAGGAGATCACGTGCATACATTCAAGACGGCGGGTGCTTGTCCTGTAGTTGCTTGGGCGCCCACGCGGTATTGCCTTGCTTACAGCGATCTGGGGATCTTGCGAATTGTGGGTGTTGACGTTGACAGGAAATAAGGCAACCTCTTGGCCACGCATGTTAGACCAAGTCAAGATACCATTGGGAGATGTAGGGAGCGGCCCGTTGCAGATAATCTCGTCCACGGATAACGAATATTACTGGGTAATACAACTCTGCATCGTGCGAACCTGCAGCCAGCTAGCTTTGCTTGATGGGAGAACATGTGTATGAATGGTTGGTCTTGAGTGTCAGACGGGGTAAATAACCACCGACCAGCGAGATGCATCAGCATTCGATATAGCCGCATTGAAAAGAACGAGAATATGGGCAAGTCTGGTTATAATTATCAGGACTTATGTAAGAATCCTACCGTTACACATGTTGCAATCCTAGAGATTAATGTCGGTCATATAGCATATTACTGCATTGGGAAAATGTCGAGCTGTTGTGCTCTACTAAACGAGGCAGTGCAACGAGTGTGTATGGTGTCAGTCAGTCAGGTTATGTTAGTTGGCTCGCTCAGACTGACACCTGTAGCAATCAGCATCAATCCGAATAACTGAGTACAACATATAGAATACTCATCGCATTTTTTCTGTTATTAAGGGTTATCATTCTAGTCAAAACAAACATGGATGCAAGTCGGGAGTCGATACTCCACAGTTTGTTTGTTATGGCCTCTTGTGCTGCGGCCAAGCGGTGTTTTGATGAGGGTATACAGAGTTGATAACAGCAACTGTAATTAGACATGATAGCAACGAAAGACCCTTGCAATGTGATTGCAATTCAATATTATTGATATCCGAGTGTAATGTAACGAGGGACGCGTCAACAAGTTTGACTTGATTTGTTGTAGGTCTTGGACTACTATACGCAAAGGGATTATTGCCAGTTAACCTAGACACACACACAACGAGGACCCTTTATTTGAATGATAATGTGTAGTCGATCTGTAGCATGCCCTAGTTCACGATCTTATCTTTCAAATCCGAGTACGAGGACTATATTGTTAGTTATCATTCTCAACATCATCGTCGTCAAGGTTCATTACACCGTTGATCAAAGTCGGCCGCCCAGCGACATCGATGGTTGCCGCTAGAGCCCGGAACGAAGCGAAGCGTGTGGCTGTGTTAACCTAAACGATGTAATACTGGGTACAGTATAACCAATGTCATTGATGATGAGACCTCAGATATATGATTATCGGTGGAAGAGATTGATATAAGTAGGTATCACAGTAAAGATGCCTCTCTGGCCTACTCAAGAAGTAAACCACCTTCTAGAGAGCAACCTCAACATATAACTACCGGGCAGCTTTGCGGAGACAGGATCTGAAGGATCTAGGTTAGGCCCAGGATATCCATGTATGTATTAATAATGCTCCTCTTCTCCTCCACAAAGACAAGACCCTCATCCCTGCAGGTACCTTACTGTTGTAACTTGGTTGTAGGGCTGCTGAAGCCGCCACAAACGTTCAATCTACGGGCGGACACCCACTGAGCCCAGTGGCCAGTGGCCCGAGTGGACAGCCCATGGAGGGCACCAGAGGCCAGGCAGCCAGCTGCATCGCGGCAAGCACACCCGCGGACTCCCGTCAGAGGCTCTAGACTTTCCCATCTATTCCATAGTCCCCACTTCACTCCCTGAGTTGGCCTGGGCCCTCCGTCTTTAACTCCGTACTGAACGGTTGGTAAACTGGCTGAATCTCATCTCTTCATGCTCCGCATCGCCGTCTGCTTCGGCTTAATCCCTAACCTGCTCCTTTCCGGACCCTTCTTCCGGACGTACATACTCCTCGTCCTTTACATATAACCATCCGGCTCCTCTCCCCCGGCAGCTGCGGGACCCTCATCGTGCACGACCAGTGACACCCCGTTGAGCAGTCTTATCCCCGCGGACCTTATCAAGCATCATTTCGCGATCCGACCCCTCCACCATCACATCGACTTACAAATTCATATCCAGACTTATCGATGTCGGATTCGCCAGAGAACGGCCCTACCGGTGGGCAAAAACGCCCCCGAAGCGACGACGCCGATGGAGACGATGTCACGCTCCAACAAGAAATCCCCGACAATGCGAGTGTTCCCAAACCAAAGCGATTAGCATGCATGATTTGTCGAAAGAGAAAGCTCAAGTGCGATGGAGTCCGACCTAGCTGCAGTACCTGTTCTCGCCTTGGCCACACTTGCGCCTACGATGAGCAGCGGAGGAAGAGTGGTCCTAAGCGTGGTTATGTCAAGGCCCTTGAGGAGCGACTGAGTGAGCCTCTTCCCCAATCTGCTAACAGCTGTTTTGTTTGCTGACGTATCGCGTCTCTTTAGAACAAGTCGAAACCTTGTTGAAGACTCAGGAACCTCTTCAAAACATCCCCAAGAACCTCAATGTCGCCGTTCCTGGTCCGCCTCAGACAACATCGCCGGCAAATCTAACCATTACAAATGCGCCTATAGATCTAACGGGCGACCACAACATGGAACAGCATTGGAACTTCACCGACAAGTCGCCACAGCAAGGCGCCATGGACAATTTCAACTTTAATGCCAGTTTGGATATGGGAATGAACAACGTTGGTGGTACGTTCACATGGGAAATGATTGGCCTGGGTCTCGAAGAACCTTTGCCGCCTCAGGAGACCATCGACGAGCTTCACCAGATCTATTTCGAAAAGGTTCACCCGTCTCTCCCAATGATCCACAAATACCGTTACCTTGCCGCCATGAATCTGTAAGTTGGCCTATTACACCAATGGAAAGTCAAAGTGGCTGGCTGACTCTGTTTCTGCAGCGCTCCGAATCAACGCCCGCCCGTTTGCCTGCGGTATGCCATGTGGACCCTTGCATGTACTATCACAGACAAGTATGCAGATCTGAAGGATCTTTTTTATCGGAGAGCGCGTAAGTATGTCGAGGCGGATTACATCAAGGGTTATGGAGAGCATATGATCTCTATTGCTCACTGCCAAACACACACTCTCCTGGCATCATACGAGATGAAAATGATGTACTTTCCTCGAGCCTGGATCAACACAGGCTCTGCCATCCGTCTTGCTCAGATGTATGTACCCCTGAACCCGCGCATTCTTGTTTAATACTGACCATCGCAGGACTGGACTTCACAGACTGGATGGGACTGGACTTGATGTAAAGCAATGTGTTGCACCCCCAAAGGACTGGACAGAACGCGAGGAGCGCCGTCGGACATTCTGGATGGCCTTCTGCCAGGATCGATATGCCAGCATTGGCACCGGATGGCCCATGACGATTGACGAGCGCGACATCATGACCAACCTCCCTTCTTCAGAAGAGGCCTACAACATGAGCAGACCCGAGCAGACGCAGTCACTGTCTGAGTGTACCAGTCCAATGGGCGCGGGTAAGCTGTCTTCTTTTGGCGGCATTGTACTCATGGCTTGCCTGTTTGGCAGAAATCTGGTGCATTTGCATCGTCCCGATGCTGATGATCTCGATCACGACCTCAACGGTCCATTCTGGAAGCGACATCGTCAAATGGACAACATCCTCCTCAACACATCTCTCTGCCTCCCACCCCAACTCAAACTCCCAACTGGCCTATCCAACCCAAATATCGTCTTTACAAATATGAGCATTCACACATCGACCATTTGTCTTCATCAAGCTGCCATTTTCAAGGCGGAGAAGAACAAATTGCCTGCGTCAGTCAGCGCTGAAAGCAAAGTGCGATGCATCACAGCTGCCAACGAGATTGCTAGCATCATGAGAATGATTTCTCATATGGACCTCTCTACAGTAAGTACAAGTGGCTATCCATAACTTGAGGGGGAAACTAATTGGCTATCAGGTGAACCCCTTCATCTCTTTCTGCCTATACGTATCTGCGCGAGTATTTGTGCAGTATCTCAAGAGTCGACCAGACGACAGCCAAACCGCCGACTCACTTCGATTCCTGCTCTCAGCAATGAATGCGCTGAAGCGCCGTAACCCATTGACTGAATCATTCCTTGTTCAGCTCGATGTCGATTTAGAAGCTCTTGCGTTGAGAATCCCTAAGCTTAAGACAGCCTTTCCACGCAACAGTGACAGCGTATGTCAGCCTCAATCAGGATACAAGTTACATACTAACACAGTGTAGTCTATCAATATGGGAGTGCCCAGAGGTGCTAAGTGTGATAATCCTGAAGGAATGCAGGGTATAGCAGCCTACCGCAATGAATGCAACTTTATGAAGGCCGCTGGAGACGATGGCAACCCGACGGGTGCCCCAGATATTGTTGAACCCGATAACGACGCACCGAACATGACGACTTCGGGTGAGGGAGGCTTTGGAACGCAGGCTTGGATGACATCAGAACAACAATTACCGATTCTTACACCCAGTTCCGGAGCGACATTCGACAAGACTGGATCCGGAAGCCGAACCATGTCGGGCTTTGGAGACATGACAGGAGAAAGCCAGGATACTTCAGGATCGCCAGATGGGATACAATCGAACCGGCCGACACCAAACTCGAGCACAGGCGGATCTGATCAGCGTACTCATCTGGCACCTGGACAGATGAACGGGTCAGGACCCAACTCTTTCAACGCCAGCCCAATGTCGCCGAATCAAACAATGATGAACCCAGGTGTACTCGACGGGAGCACACAAGGATTCTTTGCAGACCCATCCGGATTCACTATGCCAGCAGGCCTAGACCAGAACGGCGGGTTTACAATGGCAGACGGGTTGCCAGAGGGGTGGGCAGACATCCAAGGCCAAACAGGAGTACCACAAGTGGGCGAGGGCGTTTTAAGGGCGTTGATGAACATGGGACCCATGGATGCGATGGATTTAGGCACATGGGAAACAAGGGACAGTTGAAACGGAGCAGCATTGGAGTTTTGGGCAGATCATGCGAGCCAAGGGGTTAATAACAAGGGCCGGCCGAAGTTCAATAATGGCCACGAACTATGAAAGAGAAGGAGGGAAACAGCCATCACAGATCATAATGGCACCAAAGGCGTTTATATGGTGCGAACATGTTGACTATTTTGTACGATATGGGTTTGGAGTCTCTACAATGGCAGGCATGCCGTTGGTGCTTGGATAAACAACTTTTGAAGGATACCCGGATTCTAATGACAACGAAACGCCACTATTCACATTCAAGTCAGCAGTATGAGGAGGAGCATATGCTGTATTGCCAAGTCTGAGTGAAAGATGCCATGGTGATGTCCATCTAGGTTCAGAGGGCGATTCTGGTGAACTGGATATCAATCATTTAAGAGCCACGCCCGGTTAGCTCAATCGGTAGAGCGTGAGACTCTTACGAGTACGCGATCTCAAGGTTGCGGGTTCGACCCCCGCATCGGGCTGTTCCTATA
>JABEXW010000799.1:0-36760 GCA_013266185.1 Fusarium sarcochroum
GATATAGAAAGATATAAGCATAAAGAGATAAACAAAAGTCATCATGCTGTGGGACGAGACGTAAAAACCAAGTCCAGTCGTGGGGTAGCCAAGGTAAAGGTATCCATCTTGGATTGTCGGAATGCCTCTCTCGTCTGTCCATCGGCTAACTTGAAGTCAAATGCTCGGATAACGTGTGCTACGACATATCTCATCTCCATCAGGCCAAGCTGCTTCCCGACGCAAGAGTATCGTCCTTTACTCAGTCAGCATAGAGTCAATGGAAAACATCTGGAATGACCTACCAATTGAGAAAGGAATGAAGATGGAGCTATCCTTGGTCAATTCTGGTGATGTTGTCCATCGTTCAGGAATGAACTCTAGGGGCTTTTCAAAATGACGTTCATCTTATCCACCTCGGTTAGTCGCTGTTGAACAAATAGATATTATAGAATGAACATACCTCGATGCACTGTATGAAGAGGTACCTGGACGATTGTGTTTCCTGGAACCATGGTGTCGCCAATCATCAGTCCCTGTGGTGGAGTGACTCTTTGCATACCTGAAGGAACAGGTGGGTGTAGACGAAGGGCCTCGTCAATGCATGCATTGAGGTGAGTGAGGGTGGCAAGAGAACTGGAGTCTGCGTGAGCTCTTTGATCGAAGTATTCGTCGACTTCTTTTCTCAGTTTAACAATCTGGGACGGGTTCGAAGCAAGCTCGAAGAAAAGGCTGGTCAAACTCGCCGCAGTTGTGTCACTACGATCTGGTTAGTCTTGTAATGGGCTCTTATACTCAACATCTACCTACCTGCCGGCAACTGCAATCAAATACGCTTCGGCGTCAAGGTTGAGCTTTGCTTGCTTCGTCTTTGGGTTGCGCTCGTATTCTTCAAGGATCCAAGAAAAGACGTCAGGGTTGTCAGGCTTGGACTGTTGATGAAGGAAATTAGCCTAGTCCAATGTCTAGATTGGGTTGCTGCAAGAGACGCAATACCTTTGAGCGTTCTTGAACCTGACTCTCACACCAAGCCCAGAACTTGGTGCTCTCGGCGTCGACGGCAGGAATCATCTTGAGGAAGGGAAAAATCCACGTCATGTGTGCCACATAGCCGACCATTTTCATTGATTCGTGCAAAGAAATCATGAAATAATGCTTGACACCCCCGCGTAGCATATCGAAGGACTTTCCAAAGGCGAGGTCGCCCATGACGTCGAAACTGTAGAAGTTGAACCACTCTGAGGCGTTGATGGGCTTATTCTGGAGCTCAGAGAAGCGATCAAGCAGTTGAGATGTGTACTGTGTAACTCGTGGCTCGTAGTCCCGCAGGGCTAACTAGATATTAGAGAAACTTATCGGTTCGTAGAGGGTGTAGGTCTCACCTTTAGAGCTGAATGCTCTATCCCAAGGCTTACGTCGTACAGCGTGCTCTTTGTGGTTGCGGACATGATGTACTGGGGTGCGCGGGTGAAGGACATTGTAGAATGGACCCTTGGTGCATGGTGATTTGTTGGAGTATATCGCTTCGACGGCCTTGGGATGAACAATGGAGAGTTCCGATGCCCCTGTTTAAGAATCTCTTAGCAACTGGTTCAGATAATCAAGGATTGATATGTATTGACCAAGCCTGACAAAATCACCGTGTTTCTGATGAAGTTCTTCTACCTCTTCGTAGAGGCGTATATTCTTGGTTCGGAGGTATGTAGGATACAAGTTGGAGATGCGAGCACAAAACGGCCCGGGGAAACGATTCAGGCGGTGGAAGACTGTTCGATACACGAGGATACTGCTGAAAATGCCAACAATATGAGCAGATTCGAGTAACAGAACAGAGGCAGTGGCGGCGGTGAGACTCATGCTATTGAGCAGGGCCTTGTGCTCCGCAATGCCCATCACTCCAATGACAATGAGAGGCACTACCATGTAGATCTGGACAAGACGGGTCGCAAATAAGTCCCATTCTCCCCTGCGGTAGAAGAGAATGTGCATGACACACCCACTCATAAAACCGAGGGCAAGGGCCTCCGGGCTTCTGTAATCAAGATCCATAATGTTATCCATATTGTAAAAAAAGGATGAAGGTAGGAGAGTATGACTACAGTGGCTTCTCAAGGGCATCTGGGTATTATTAAATAAAAGCTTTATACTGGTTGATCAGCATGGTGTGGCCCGAGCCAAGGGTTATTTTGTGGCTCGGGTTGGAATTTGGCCTCGGCAACTTTAGTCGGTCGAAAGAAACCGCGCTAGATGCGGAAAATCCGGGGTAGTATCGATAAATGCCATGAATCCCCGTGGGGTAACAATGACAAATGAGGGGAACCTCATACGTGGATGTATGTAGGAACTTCGGCACATGCAGTCGTGATTGTAACCGAAATGACTTTGCACTTCGTCTTCTCAACCCAAGACACAATCTCGATCGAGGCACGCTAGAGAATTAGTAATACTGATTTCACGGTTTTATGTGGTATTCTCGGGAGCTTGAGAATACGTCTTGGAGCCGTCCTCATTTGAAAATTCCGTTGGGCATAAAATTAAACTTCACGGTTCTGGGTATCAAGCTATTCGGCCGCATTAACAGTAGCAAATAACATATCTTATCAGTTAAGCATAACACTTGATACCTAGCCCATACATAGATAGCCATAAAGTTTGCCATTTGAAGAATTCACTGAGTCCGCTTTACAAAAAGAGTCCGAGAATTACAATAACCTCTCAACCCATCCACTCCCCATTCCCGGCCAATACCGCTCTTTTTGTGACCTCCGAACGTAGCCGTAGGTTGGATACCTAGATGTTCATTGAGCCAAACACTGCCAACATCAAGACCCTCAGCAATTTGTAGTCCAAGTTCGTTGTCTGCGGTCCAAACGGAAGCTCCTAGACCCATGTCACTTGCGTTGACACGGGATAAGACATCCTCTACCCCCGCCCACTTCAACAAAGGCACCACTGGTCCAAAAGGTTCTTCCACGACGATCTGACTATCGTCTGGTGGATTGTCTACCACGATAGGCTGGACAAAGAACCCTTTCTTCTGGCCCTCAGGCACGTTACCGCCCTTCAAGATGTTATAATTGTTCTTTGTTATATCCACCAACAATTCTTGAATGCGTCCATACTGAAACTTGTTTTGAACCGGACCCATGAAGACACCATCAGCCAATCCATCGCCGACCTTCAGCTGCGACAGATGCGTCATGAAGCAATCTTTGAAACGATCATAGATGTCTTCATGTACGTAGATTCGTTTGACGGCGATGCAGATCTGACCTGAATTCAGGAATGCGGCAAATGCAATCTGAGATGCAGAAAGTTCGACATCTGCATCTGAACACACAATCGCGGCATCATTCCCTCCACTATATCAATGTCAACTGTCGTGCCCTGATTTAGTCTCCTTGGGGCTTACTTACAGCTCCAAAGTGACTCGAGTCAGATTTTTGCTCGCGCTTTCCATGACCTTCTTCCCCGTGGCTGTTGAGCCTGTGAAACTGATCTTGTCGATGCCTGGATGGGCCGTCAACATGGGACCAAGGTCATCGCCTCCACTCAGAACCTGCACCACGCCTGGTGGGAAGAAACGCTGGGCAAGTTCGACGATCTTGATACCACAGTAAGGTGTGAACGGGGATGGTTTGACGATGATGCAGTTGCCGGTCATGAGTGCTGGAGCTAGCTTTCCACATAGAAGCATAATGGGGACTGCAAAATCAGACTGTGTCAATACCTAGCATAAAAGAGCCATAGCCGTAGTGTGATGACTTACAGTTCCATGGAACAATACCCACAACAACTCCTAGAGGGACATATTGAGTGGAAACTCGCCGCTCTGAGTTGTCTTCTACCTCATCAACTGGCAAATCTAGGTCGCAGGTTCCGGTAAGCCATTTCCATCCATTTTGGATCTCGTGTTCTGCCCACTGTGTCTGATGTAGAGTTGATTAGTTAGCAAAGGCCTTTACTTGTATCAATGCTGTGTACATACCGGCTTTCCTTGCTCTAGTGTGAGTAGGCGCGAGAATTCATCCTTGTGTGTCAAAATCTCGGCTGCCAAAGCTTTGATCTTTTCCTTGCGAAACTCAACGGGCGTCTTTCTCCAAGTTCGGAATGCAGTGCGCGCTGCTTTCACAGCCTCGTCGACATCTTGATGGGTTGACACGGGAGATGGTGGTAAAGCTTCACAGGTCGAAGGATTGATCCCGTGCCGCGTAGCTGGCGTGTCCCTGGCTTGACCATTGATGATGTTGGAGAAAGTCTTGAAATCGATCTTGTCTGGGTTCTTAGTGATCGCCATTGTGGTAATCTTGACTGTAATTGGTGGATCTGGCGATTGAGGTTGGATCTCGAGTGCGTGCCTGTGGGATTTAGCTTATTTTATCCAAATTCATGTTTCAGCCAAGATACGCTATTCAACTGATTAGCGCGATTCCTTGCTCATGCGGCTTGCTATTCTTGCCGAGGGCCCTTAATTATCCATCGGCTGAAAATTCAACCTCGGATAATTGTAACCTTAGCATTAGCTCAAATGAGACTTGTTTGACTGCTCCAATATTGGAATAGCTGCCCATCCTAATGGAGCACGCTAATACATACCAAACACAATTATAAGCCTACTTTGTTCGCACATACGACTCTGTAACTCCGACAACGAATTAAAATATAGATATTCACAACCATGGAAACCAAGATCATCGCAGCATATGAGCCCCAAGGGAACATACCTGACTTCAGAATTCAACAAGCCTCTCTGCGAGCTATCAACTCTGATGAGTTGCTCATTCGAATAGTCGCTACTGGCGTTTGCCACACTGATCTGATCTTTTCCACTTGGCCTGCTGATCAGATACCGTACCCAAAGGTCCTGGGACATGAAGGTGTGTTCAGAAATACGGTATGTATAGAATAAGCGTGGGATCACTAAAATATTTCTATAGGTTCGGGCATTGTGGTCAGGGCAGGGTCTAATGTGACAAGAGCTCGCATCGGCGACTCTGTACTCCTCTCTTTTCAAAGCTGCAAATCATGCCACGACTGCAAAGAGGGGCATCCATCTTTCTGCAGCAAATTTACAGAGACCAATTACGGTGGAGAAGCTGCTGCCTACAACGTGGATGGACAAGATTTACGTGGCAGTTTCTTTGGGCAGTCATCATTCGCTGAAATGGCGATTGTCAAAGAAACATCCGTTGTCACTGTTTCCAGCATTATCAAAACTGAAGAAGAGCTTAAAATCTTTGCGCCGCTCGGTTGTGGGTTTCAGACCGGCGCTGGGACAGTTGAGAATGTTGCCCAAGCCAGCGAGAGTGATATTCTTGTTGTTCTTGGTCTTGGTGGCGTGGGATTGGTTTCTATAATGGTAATTACACGCTGCTCTAGTGAGATGGATAAAATGCTGACCTTTCACTTTAGACAGCCAAGTTGAAGCGTTGTAAGACTATCATTGGCATCGATCGTTTGCCCGATAGACTGGATTTAGCCAAAACCCTAGGAGCAACTCACGTGATCAATACGTCCGAGAAAGACATTGACGTGCGAAAGGAGATCTTGACCATCACAGGGGGACAAGGCTCCACCATTACCATTGACACGACGGGTAACTTGGACATCATCCGAACAGGTATGGACTTTACTGGCAACAGGGGCCAGTTCATCTTTATCGGAGTCCCACCCATCGATGCCATGTTAGATGTTCACATTATTCCCTTTATGCAGGTATGGACCCACCAGAAGTACTTGTTTGCTGGTGATACTGAGAATGAATAGTCCGGCAAGATCATCCGGGGCACTATAGAAGGCGATGTTACCCCTTCCGAGGTATGTCTGGACTGTTGACCGGCAGCGATCAGGCTTCTGACAGCACGTATAGTATATCCCACAGATGATTAAATGGTATCGAGAGGGCAATTTCCCAATCGACAAACTGGTTAGCTTCTACAAGGTATGAGAGCGCCTTACTTGCGTATCATGTCTTTCTTGTGTACTAACGGACGGTGCAGCCGGATGAATTTGAGACTGCCTTGAAAGATATGAAGAGCGGGAAAACGGTCAAACCAGTCATTATATGGTAGTAGATAGTCTATAGGGTGATTGGGAGAATTGATGGTACTGCTCTGTGAAATGTTATCCTCACTATTAACTTCATCACTTTGCGGCGTCTTCGAACCGTCTTATCTATGTAAATACGTAAATACATAACCATCAGCCATATCCATAGTATTCACTATCTTTATCCCCATGCTCAGTTACCGACATAGAAAAAGACCATTTCTGTGGATACGATGAACTGGAGCCCAGACTGAGACACTATCAAAACACAACAAACTAGGAGAGTAATTGGAGTAGTTTACTTCATTGAAATACGCATCGTAGCTCTTCGTCTAACTAGTTGACCCGTCCCTCGGTAACTTTTCGGCGACTGAAGCAACTTAAAAATCGCCGATTGTCAACCCTGTGGGTGTGTTGCATGGCGGAACGGGCCGAGGTCAAAAGTAAGCGAGGCCTGCACCCCAGGTCGGTACTAAAAAGGTAGCCATCAATCTCAGTAGTGGTTTCACTCTTTTAAATACTAGAATTGCATATTGACTATTGAACACATACTCGAATCACATTTATTCTACCTTGCCCTCTCAACACTCGCTGCTATCATTTACACTGTAGTCTTCGAACAACCATCATGATCTTCTCTTCCAGATATGAGATAGACATACCCGAGGCTGACCTCCTCACTTATCTATTCGGTAAGCGCTGCTATTCGAACCCCCAGATCCCGTGACGTCTAACGTGGTCGGAAGATTCGAAACCAAGCACACCAACTACGCCTATCTATGTAGATGCAGAAGACCCAACCCGGAAGATTGACAAGCCGGAGTTACAGGCTACGGTGAAAAAGCTGGCCGCTGGATTGCACAATGCGTTGAACATACGCGACGACGACGTTATCTTGATGTTCAGTGAAAACTCTGTCAGTCTCGCCTACTGCAGAATTGGTACAACGCTCACATTGGCTAATGTTCACAGATTTTGTATCCGGTGGTAATGCTAGGAACAATCTGTGCTGGAGGAGTCTTTACAGGGGCCAACCCAGGATACACCTGTTCTGGTAGGTCTTATGTCACACTGCTATTGTACCACTCAGAACTGTACAGTCTCAGAAGGTGAGAGATTACTGACAAATTCAATGCAGAGTTGATTCACCAGCTTACTGTCTCGGGAGCCAAATGCATTTTTACCGACAGCCAACGACTTGAAACGGCTATGCAAGCCGCAAAAGCCGTGGGCCTACCGCTGAGTTCATTGGTACTTGTAGATTCGAGGTATCCAGACACAAGGAACGGTGTTGTGTCATTCCAGAGCCTGCTGGTGTATGGAACCTATTCATGGCAAACAATATCAGACACCCAGGTCCTTGCTGATAAGTATGCTGCATCACAATTGTCGTTATCCGTCTTTACAGGGCTGACATATTTCAAAGACCAGCTGTTCTCAACTTCAGCAGTGGAACAACGGGCCTTCCCAAAGCCTGTGTTATCACACATCGCAACTTAGTGGCCAACTCAGAACAAAGTCTGCACCTTGACCGCGCGGCGCGGAAGCGGAAGAACGACCCATCATATGCAGCCAACGATGTCCATTGCGCCTTTCTTCCCTTTTATCATGCTAGTAAGTTCAACAGCTTACCACGTTGTGAACGCATAAACTTACCAGTGAATGTAGTGGGTGTCATTACTTACTGCGTTATGAATGTCAAGAGATGTTGCACTACAGTTGTTATGCCGAGATTCGACCTGAAGTCGCTTCTTCACAGCATTCAATTCTTCAGAGTGACATATCTACTTCTGGCACCTCCAGTGGTATCGATGCTGGTCAATAGCCCTCTTACCTCCCAATTTGACCTCTCGAGTGTCAAGTTTCTCATCTGCGGGGCAGCACCACTCCCGCGCGACCTGGAGCACCGTCTCGAGGCACTTTTTGTCAAGGGTGACGCTCGTAGTCGACAAGGCTGGGGTATGAGTGAAGCTACTATGGCTGTTACCCTTTTTGGGCCTGACGAGTTTGACCCATCTCATGAAAGCGTTGGATATTTGGTACCCAATATGCAGCTCAAGATTGTCAACGAGGATGGTCAAGTTCTGGACTATGACGAGGAAGGAGAAGCCATCATTCGAGGACCCAACGTGTTCAAGGGCTACTACAAGAATCTTACTGCGACAAAGGAGTCTTTTACTGAAGATGGCTGGCTCAAGACTGGGGATATTGTCAAGATCAGCAAAACTGGACTGGTCAGTATCGTTGACCGCAAAAAGGTTGATCAGCTCATGATACTCGTTCTGTACTATGGCCACTGCTAACTGGGACATTCTAGGAGCTTATCAAAGTTAAAGGGTTCCAGGTGGCACCATCTGAGCTTGAAGGAAATCTTCTCACGCACGAAGGTGTACAGGACTGCGCAGTAATTCGAGTGTTGCGGTACGTGCATGTTAACATTTCTATATAATGGAGATCTAACTGAACATTGAAACAGAGATGGACGAGAACACCCTCAGGCGCATATCGTCCGAAGGAAGCCGGATGTCACTGCTGAGTCGATTCTTGCCTTCATGGACAAGCGACTGTCTGCTCATAAGCGAATCACAGGCGGCATCGTGTTTACCGACGTCATCCCAAAGTCTCGGTCTGGCAAGATTTTGCGCCGTCTACTAAGTGATAATCGTACGAGCAAGGACCCTCGCTCCCGCCTCTGAGGAATCACGAGTTGCGTATGTAGTAGATGGATTGGAAGTAGCGTGAGCTGAATTTCGACCTCGGCAGAAATTTGTGCCCGGGGAATGTACCGTAATGCGTCACGCGGGGGGAAGATCTGCATCTAGACCTTGGTTTACCCTGGTACTATTTCCAATTCCAATTTTCTCCGCTGCATGAAATAGCTCTGACTCGACTTTATCGAGTCAGAATCGATGTTTGCCGTAAAGGGGTGTGAATAGAGTTTGGTAACCCCACGTTTTACCCCGCGTTTTGACCTCGCTCCGGGGGTTGGGGCAATCTTCTGAACTTGGACCTAATCTTTCTCTATCGAGGAACCTTCAACCATACGACCAGCTACAGTTTTAATGCCCAAAATGCAGGAATCTCAGGCATCCAAAGCAGCTTCAGGGCGAAAGCGAGCGTCTCAAGCTTGTATGGGCTGCCGCTCCAGAAAAGTTCGTTGCGATGTGGTCCATCGCCCGCATCAATGTACCAACTGTGTTCTTGACAATACGCCGTGCATCGTTACAGCCCGACGAACCAAATAGTGAGTGATTCGCGGAATCCAGTAGTGCTGGATGTTAATCTGAACCAGTCGTAAACGAACGCCATCGATCACTGAGAAGCCCGAGACGATAACCTTCAGAAACAGTTTTCATCAGCCACCGCAAGAAAACGCAGAATTCACGGCCATAGATTTACCCTCACCAAACGAGATGTATCTACCCCCTGCTTCCTTTGACTATTCTCCAGAATATGATCTCGGAAGCCCGTCTACGTGCCTCCAAGAACTTTGGGGCTCATCTCAGGTGGGCTACACCCGGAATAAGAGCAGTGAAGCCCAACCTTCAACCCGAGAGGAAAGATTTGAGAGGTCCAAAACAGGTATGCTATCAAAAAACATATTCAAAAGATTAGAAACTTAGATGCTTTCAGCAGGTATTAATGCACACAAACCCGAGGTTGACTCAACAGCAAAGATGAGATCGCGTTCCGATGCAGAGCTCACCCGCCAGTCACACATCATTTACTCTCACTATCCATTTCTGGACCTTGATATATCTGGATTGGAACCTGATGATGTCAACTTTCTCGAAGCTCAGAGTTGCTTTAGTGTTCCTACTCGAGAGGCTCTGGATGACTTCGTCAGAGAATACTTTCTGCATGTTCATCCAGGACTTCCACTCTTGGACGAAGCCTTGTTCTGGGACATGTACTCCAACGATAAGCAGTCTCGCTGTCGGTCGACTCTCTCACTATTTGTGTTCCAGGCAATGTTATTCGCTTCATGCAGCGTAAGCCATTGGGATCTGTGTTATGTCCTCATTTCATCAGCTAACTCTATTAGTTTGTTCCCTTCTCTACTCTGAAAAGCCTTGGATTCACATCTATGCGCAATGCTAGAGACAAATATTATCGTCGCGCCAAGGTAAGATATACGTTGATAACTATGCGAAACATGTAGACTGACTTTTTATTCCAGCTTCTATTTGACTTTTGTGGTGGGAAGAACCTCGTGTCCAACTCGCAAGGAGCCTTGCTATTATCTTACAACGCGACCATGAAAGACCAGAGGCGTACCAACTCCATCTGGCTCGCAACCGCTATCCACTTGGCCCAAGCCTCAGGTGCCGATCAGTTTCACAAAAGCTCAGACCAGAGCTCGGCCACTACGAATGAGTTAAAACGACTTTGGTGGTGCTGCATAGTGCGAGACCGGATCTTGCCTCTGGGCGTGCGAAGACAACTGCACATTACTTGGATAGATCTGAGTCAAGGGCATTATATGCTGAGCGAACAGGACTTTGCACGAGAGATTGAAGAGTCTCAGGTTTACGAACCACAGACTAAGAGAAACTTGGTGCAGCTCTTCATCTGCCTGTGCGAACTGGCTGTCCCACTCACCGATGTCATCAAGACTGTCTATGCTACGGGACAGTCTACCACGGATGCTGATTCTCCAATGGTTCGTAACCTACAACAAACAAGCGAATCCATCAGATCATGCGAGGCCGGCCTGGATGCATGGTTTGACAAAGCGACGATCCAGTTCCCAACTCCTGCTGGGATTATTAGCACCGAGGAGTCTCTCGTATTGTACACGAACTTGATGTACATATACTATTAGTAAGCGATTTGTCGAGGATTAAAACTATGTACTAATCACCCGCTCTTCTTGTAGCTCTGCTCGCTTTGCGTTATATCAACATGAGGCCTTCGTCATCAGTCTTGGGTCACTAGGAGCTGGCCTGGACGATGGGCTGCGCCGAACACGAAACCAACTGGAGGATGCTACACTGAGGATCACAGATAACCTCAAGGAACTCATTCAACTTAAAGTCGGGAAATTCCTACCCATCAGCATGTAAGTCTACATCCCATGTTTGAGTTGATTCTGGCTAAGATTTATTAGTGTCGCATATGCAGCTCTACCACTTGTGCTGCACATTCTCGATGTTAAACTTGCAAAGAGGCCAGCTCAAACAGCCCAGAAGCAAGGCAGACTCAACGTGTATATGGAAGGAATGAAGGGCATGCAGAACCTTTACGACGGTGTTGACGACGTCTGGACGTTTGTCTCAACAGCTGTCGACTACGCAACTGTATGGAACCGCGATAAGGAGACGACCCCTTCCGATGACTCCAACACAAATTCCAGCAGAGCCATCTACTCAAAATCGTCAGCTTCCGCTAAGGCTGCCGATGACTGGGGCAATGTGCTAGTGCAGGAACCTATTTTATACTTCCGACTCTCTCGAACTATTGATCTCTCGCTGGCTCTTGGCCGTTATTCAGAGGACTCTGCGCTTTGTCTCGCGCCACGGTCGATACGTTTTCCATCCCCACGCCTTGTTTTTATCGACGTTGGTGGCCTAGATCAAGGTGTCCCGGGCAGAATTTGCGGATCAAATAAAGGATCTTCCGACAACGATCAATCATCTGAAGGTACACGAGACCAGTTTACCCTAACGTCTCAAATGTTGGACGAGATTGATAACTACGTCACATGTGATTTTGGATTCGATGACCTTGAGTCTCCGGTATCTCTTGATAAGTTCGAAATGGATGTCGAAGAAGTAGAGAGTAGTGTACTATAGAAACCGCTTACAACCAGATTAAAAATACGATTTTTCTTTAATCTTACAAGAATAGCGTCCGAGCAAGACAGTCATAAGTGCACCATTGATAGATGTCATCAAGAGCCGTCGATGGTGAACTCGAACCACCTAACATACAATATTTGAAGTTTCTGGCCGCATCTTCCAATGGCTCGTTATTGGTTAGAATTCGATAGAAGATTAGCTACTGTTCTCTATGGGCCTGCCCATTGGGTCTCCAGCACCGTCTCCCTCCTAGCCAAACTGAACTACTCCAACAACCGTTCGAAAGACGTTTCAATCAATCCCTTGTTCAACACGAATGAGATCCATGTCTCGACAACTAGCAGCAAAGCTGATAAAGAATAGATCAAAACGCTTGCCATACTGCAATCGTCTAGTTGCATGCAGCAGCAGCGTTGTCACCGTTTTGCTGTCCTCCTTGGTGATGTCTGGCTTCGAGTCCCCGCTTGTTGTTGCAAGCGGCATTGTTGGCACCAGTACCAGCAGCATTGCCATTGGCATTGGCATTTCCGTTATCAGTGGCGCCGCCATTAGCCGCCGTGTCGTTGCCAGTAGCATCCGCGTTTGCGTTTCCGTTGTTCGTGTTGGCCGTGTCTCCAGCGTTGGCATTTCCATTAGCATTGTCAGCCGCGTTAGCACCGGCGGCGGCATTGTTATCGCTGCAAGCACCCGCAGTCGCGGCGCCATCAGCATTGGCATTGGCATTGGCATTGGCATTGGCATTGGCATTGGCGTTACCATTGGCGTTACCATTGGCGTTGCCTCCTTGGTTTCCCTGATGGTGGCGTGTCACAAGTTTCTCGTCTCTCTTTGCGTTACAGCCTGCACTCGTCGCGGCGCCAGTGTTGCCGTTCTGGTTCTGGTTCTGGTTCGCCTGGTTCGCCTGGTTCGCCTGGTTCGCCTGGTTCGCCTGGTTCGCCTGGTTTCCCTGGTTTCCCTGGTTTCCCTGGTTTCCTTGATGATGGGGCTGCCTCTCATTAGTTTCTAGGTGGCTAACAGACAGCAAGGCCACTTACTGCTCGAGCTTCGAGACTGCCAAAAATTGGTAGGGCGCTTCCAGGAGCAGCTGCAACAGCCATCAAGGCCTATGGAGTTCATTAGTAGAGGAAGGTCATGACTGTGAAAAGAACATACTACAAGTCTTCCACCACTAACACGGGCTGCACTGTTGTCGCAAGACAAAGCCTGAGCGGCAAGAACACCGAATACGACATTGGAGAAATACATCTTGGTCGATAGAGAAGAATAAGGTGTATAAAATAGATTCTGACCAGCAGACGAACGAAGAGAAGAGTTTTTGAGAAATGAGGATGGGGCTAGCCCGAACTACCCAAGAAGTTGAATAAAGGAAGAGTTGGAGATGTTGCGTCAAGCAAAGCTGTTGATTGATGAGATTGGATTTTGAAGGACAATGGTAAGCTTCTTATAGTCCTCACTTGAGCTCAAATGATGATGACTCTAAGCTCAGCACTTCTTGAAATAGATTTTGGCCATCAAGTTTCGGCGTAGAAAGTGGTAAAACTAAAATGCCAAGACAAGACATCAAGTGTTTGGGAGTGGTGCCGAGTTGCCGTAGTCTCTCAGTCTTGATAACCGACGTGAAGGACGAAGCGCGCTTCCTGATACTCTCATCAAACTGGATTCCTAGTACTAGACACCTCCTACGCGCATAAACAAAGATCTTGAGCGGCCAATCATGAAACGCAGGTGCAGGCTGCAACCCGTGATAATGAGCTTGTCTATACTCTATAGCGTTTGCCGCGGTCAGGAAATGTTGGATACAGACTACACGATACATTATCCATTGACAGATCATTGGTGGGAAAAGGAAGGTGAGGCAGGTTTCGCTCGTTTCATGTGGTTGGGCTAACCCTGGCTCGGCCCTTGACAAAACCACTCCCCCAGATGCTAAGAATACAACCTACCCCTCGTTACAAATGGCTACTCCAACTAATTCTGAGACTGTAAATTAACTACTAGCTGCAATACCAGTACTGTTCATTGGATATAGCTATGAGAATATGAAACTATGGATCTAATAGGCTATTTGAGCGATTAGCGTGGACGAGTTTCGCTCTCAAACAAAACGCCACATCCAGCACTAGCGTCACTCATTCCGTGTCTTGTCTTGGCGTTTCAAGGACCAGAAGTGGCAGTCGCTTCCAACTAGCGCTTTATCATGGTTTCGGGCATCAAACACACACACACCGTTGGTAGAACTCAACGGATTTAGAGGGCAAGGGACAACTGCAAGGATTTGCACGAAAGTGTATAACTAATCGCGTTTTCGACAGTTATTTGACTGTTGAACAAACACATGTGCCGCTTTCTACTTGAATAGATAATTATTATTGTGTCATCACTCCAGACCATCTTACTCTCTTTATTGTCCACAAGTTCTAAGTCGAACTAAGGCATCCTCACCATGGAGTCAAAGTATCGACCAGTTCCAAACGATGAAGAGCAGCAAACATTTGAGAAGAGGTCTCTTCTGTCACCTTCAAAAAGATATCCCGACATCCCGCTTCTTATCACACATTACTCAACACACCCGTATCTAGCTTGGGTATGCCACGGGGTGTTGCTTACTTTCTCGTTGGCATTCTTTACACTTTCAGTATTATTACGCGTGAATCCTACACCAAACGGCACATGCTCTCAGCCAGACTTCCCCTACTGTCAGTATGCACTAGGCCATCATCGATCGTCTTCTAACGTCGACAGCTCCCGCAGAAAGCGTGGCGAACTTCCAAACAGTCCGATATAACATCACCCCAAGCTTGGAATTGACGGACTTTGTCGGATACGGCCCCGAGGTTGATAAAGCATGGAACCACATCACATATGACGTTGGCGATCAGATGATCTCCCGAATCGAGCTCGACCGGCTAGGCCTTGACGCTACTTCACTGACTGTCAAGGATCCCAAGACAGGTCACGTAGGCTACCGTGTGGGGATACAGGTTTTCCATCAGCTTCACTGCCTCAATCTTCTTAGGCAAGAAACCTACAAGGAGTATTACTCTCACATGGGAGGGGACATTGATGTAGAGCCTGAGGATTTGAGAGGACATCTAAGTAAGTTGCAAGATTTTGAATAGTCGTTCATCTGACGCTAACACGACCTATAGACCACTGCATTGAGATGTTGAGAACGGCTTTGATGTGCCAAAGTGATACTGGAGTCTTTGCATTCAAGTATTACGAAGGTTTTGACGGTCACTGGCCTGACTTCAGCACCCTGCATACATGCCGCAACTTCAATGCCATTCGAGAATGGGCATTTCAGCACGCAGTTGCATTTGGGGATGAGGAGTGAAGATCTTGGAAATATGACAGACTGAGCAAATAGGAAAATAAAAGTGCAAAAGATCTGAGTAACAGAATTCCCTTCTTAATCTAATAACGGTGCCCTTTGACCCATTTTTACCTTCTTCCTGTGTGCTTTTCGCATTGCCGACGGGGACAATCCGAGCCAGGGAGGAACTACTACTGCCACTTTATTTCCGAAAGATTCTACTATACGGCCAACAGGATCCTCTTTAAATGGTTTTAGTAACAACAGAACGGCGAATTTTTCAGTGGTATAGTGGGAATGGATGACTCGCCTAAAGCTAGCGGCTCCGTTCTTGTGGGATCCTGTTCGTGACGTGATCGCAACGTTGCCACAAGGGGCTTTAGCTCCGGTCATAGACAGGAAAATGATATTGAGCCTCAAGGTTTTTCACACCAGTGATCGTCACTAATGGTAACTCCGACCGAAATGGTTCCGTATCGAGGTATTTTTCACGTCAGAAACCATGCCAGCACCATATAATTACCTAAAACAAGGGGCGCTTCGGTGGATTCACAATCGATGTCAACACTTGCGTGCTCACGCAAGGGCCCATTTGCTTGGCTTATAGCTGCCGACAGCCCGACTGGTGATATCCCACATCTCGCCCGATCATCTGAGCTCCTGGGGTCCCTGCAAGATATAGTGCATCGCCAAGAAAAAGAACGCAACATCAGTATCAGCCAACGATGGAGGATCAAACGAAGAAGGCGCACGAGGCTGAACAGTCGGCGGCTGAGACTGACAGGCTGTTTGTCTGCCCCCGCAAGGCTCGACGAGTTCTCTTCAAGACGGACGCTGTGGTTCTGCCGCTCTTGACAGTTGCAATGACCTTGGGTTTCTTGGACAAGGTATGTGACCAAGTCCTGAAACAAATCTGGAAGTCTTATACTAATCAGTAACGGGTAGAACGCCTTATCATTTGCTGCAGTATGGGGGCTCACAGAGGACACTCACCTCAAGGGTCAAGAATACAGCTGGCTTGGTAGCATCTTCTATTTCGGGTATCTTTTTGCCGAATTTCCCAACCTTTGGATCATGACACGCGTGCCGCTTGGGAAGTATATTGGCGGATGTCTCACTGCATGGGGAGTTGCTCTATGTCTGATCGCTACTTGTTCCAATTTTGGCGGTGTCGCCGCAATCAGATTCTTCCTGGGCATATTTGAAGCAAGCTTATTGCCTTGTATGATGCTCCTCAACTCTATGTGGTATCGACGCGAAGAGCAGCCATTAAGAACTGCATTTTGGTGTAATACATTTGCGGGCGTCTTTGGTGGCATCTTGTCCTACGCCATTGGAAAAATTGATGGCTCACTGCCGACCTGGAAGGTTCATTTTTACACTTTTTGAAATGATTTATATAAGCTAATTTGGAATGCAGTACATCTTCCTGATTTATGGCGCTGTCACGGTCTGCATCGGTGCTTTGACGTTAGTATTGCTCCCGGATAGCCCTGCCAATGCATGGTTTCTCAACGCCGAAGAGAAGGAGATTGCTGTCCTGCGCCTTGCAGATAACCAAACCGGCGTGAAACAAAGCAAGGTCAGTTGCACAAGCATCGGTCATGATGTTACCGTTTTCTAATACTAGGTATAGAAGTTTAACAGGTCCCATATCATCGAAGCCCTTCTAGACCCGAAATGGATCATCTCCTCTATCGGAGTCATTGCTTACGCCGTCACCAACGCCAGCGTTACTAACTTCAACCCTCTTATCATATCTGGTTATGGCTTCTCCCAAAGCAGGACTGCGTTAATGGCAACCCCCCAAGCCGCAGTTGCAATGGTCGCTCAGGCAAGCTTCTCGGCAATTGCACTCTATATCCCCAATCTTCGCTGCTTCTTCTGGGTTCTCGCCTCATGCATCGCTTTAGCCGGTGCGACTATGGTTCATGTCCTCGACGCAGAGGCGCAGCGAGGTGCCAGTCTCGCGGGTGTGTACCTTATGGGCTTCTATAACCCCCCTTTCATTATGGCAGTCAGCTTGCAAACCTCCAACAATTCGGGAACTACTAAGAAGAGCTTCGTATCAGCTTCGATTGCTGTCTGCTATGGTTCGTGTCCCATTCCTATAGTATGATGGTCTATACTGATACAAACAGCGGTGGGAAATATCATTGGTCCACAGTTTTTCCGTACGGCGCAAGCTCCTCATTACCAGCTGGGTATCGGAGCTCTGCTATGCTCTTTCGCTATCATGGCTGCCTGCGGCATCGCCTACGCTGTAGTCTGCATAGTTGAGAATAAGAGGAGAGACAGGAAGCTTGGCAAGCCCAGTAAAGTGGTCGAGACTGGGCTGACAGTTGAAGAGGAGGACTTAACAGACATGCAGAACAAAGACTTCCGGTACACACTATAGATTTCCACGATACACTTGCCGGACAGATATCCGAGGGGGGTCAAGCTTTGTAGTGACACATGCGACCAACAGCTTGGCTAAAGTACCCTGGCATTTGAGTGCAGGAATCTTTGCTTTTTACAAGAAATCTCAGCCGAAAGTCACCAAATACGCAATTTTGTGCCGCTCACACGTCAGAACCCCGATTTTGAATATCCAAACCTTGGCTACTGCGGCACACAAGTGCCCATATTGCTTTTTTCGTCGCAATAAAGCCCCATTACAAATTCAATCGAGCAGCAAATCAGTCAATCGCAATTCTTGTAGGGTCAGTCAGTTGTTTCGGTTCGCTGATGTGATCCGAACCCCCTTCTCACCAAGTTCTATTACCCCGGGTCACCTGCTTTGGTACTGAGTCTACGAGAGGATCTCGACATGGGTTGTGACCTACGACGCTGTGTTGGTAAACTTTTTAGTAGCGCGTATCCAGTAATTACTTCAATTGGAGCATCGAAGAGACGAGAACTCGAAAAAGCGGTAATCCGATTAGTTTTACCGAGTGTGAGGTACAAGATAAAAGGAGCGAGCTGGAGGTGACTGATTGCTTGTCTGAGGGCTGGAAGCAGTCTGTGCTCGTCGAATAATTAGTCGGCTACGTCGGCAGGGAGCATTAGGGAGCATGCTAGCTATGATGTAATGAACTCTACACTACGACGTTCAGGGGCCAATGTTGCCGAGGCACCCTGCCTAGAACCATAAATTCACGCATCTGTGCCAATGAACGCGTGACCTCAAAATATACACAGCCGCAAGTGTTAGATTGTACCTGCAATCAGGCCACGTGATTGTCAATCATAAGGACAAGCACACTAACAAAGGGCAAGATGCAAGCAAATGACAAGTAGAGGATCTTTCCCATCTAGTCACTTAGACTAATCACTGATCACCTTTGTGACCGTCTGCTAAGACAGTTGCATCCGTCTGACCTTATGACTGCCTGATCTGCTCTAGCTTACAACAAGGTCTCTATACCCTATACTGGATTCTGGTCTAAACAAGATAACAACCATGAGACAAAACTGGTAATGCATATATATAAGGGATGAATGCGGTACAAGGATAAATATCTCTAATATATGAGAATCTCTTAGTTAGACATCTCTGTGAAAATCTCGAAGGCATATTCACTTTGGTTACCGGATGGGTACGGATTTTTGGTTTTACCAGTTAGGAAAGGCTGCTGATCCCACGCCAGAGTCATCAACCGCCAGTCGACAGCTTGAACTTCGACACGCTCTAACTGTTATAGTATAGAGCGTTTCGAGCGCTCTGCACAGTAGATTATTAGCATTGATTCTTGAAAGTTGATGCCTCAAGATCACGTGATGTTAGCACATGACATGAGAAAAGATAAAAGTACTTTACTAACCGATTTAGGAATCCTCCAATAAGGGATTCAGCCGGGGGTCCCGATGTTTTCCCCTGGGGTAAACAGTCCGTGTCAACCCTGCTCTACAACGCGAACTTCACGCGAACCCTTGACTAGAATATGCGGGTTTCTCTTGCGGAGTCTTGGCAATCTTTGGTTCCTGGTCTAGTCTGTTCTTGCAGGCATTTTCAGGTCATGGACTGGCAGTAGCAACCAACACCTCCCATTTCCAGTAAATTGACCGATGCATCTAAATACTGGGCCAATGTAGGTCCGCATATGAGACGGGCAACCAGCTCGTAGCGAGTTTACTCAAAGATGAACCATAGCCGTTCCCACACAATCTGGAGGAGTGTTGTTGTCCGTCCATCTATCTCTTTGTGTCAATTATTCTCTATACCTTCCACCATGCTCAGGGGTATTGCCCTCAGCTTGCTATCGCTGACGGCCCTATGGCTGGATCCTACCAGTGCTGCGACCGAACAAAAATCGGGCTGCAACGCACTCAAGCTTGCTTTTCCCGACAAGACCTTTTGGCCGAAACATCCAGTTTATGAATATGAGTCGCAAGAGTTTTGGTCGAACAACGAGATCCTTGGTCCGGCTTGCGTCTTCCGCCCTAACAGCCCTGAGAACGTTTCCAAGGCTGCGTTATTGATGGGCAGTAGCCTCACATCTTTTGCCGTACGTGGAGGCGGGCATATGGCCATTGCAGGGGCCAACAACATCGATGGAGGTCCACTCATTGTCATGTCTAACTTGACTACTCTTCAGCTGTCCAAAGACAAGAAATCTGTCTGGGTAGGATCTGGTCTGGACTGGGGTCAAGTATATCGTTATCTAAGCCAGTACAAACTTGCAGTTGCTGGTGGCCGCTTATCCCCAGTTGGCGTTCCAGGTCTGCTACTGGCAGGAGGTATTAACTTTCATGGAAATCAACGTGGTTGGGCGGCAGATAACGTTCTCGAATACGAGCTTGTGCTGTCTAGCGGCAAGATCATCTCAGTTACATCGAAGTCCTACCCGGATCTCTTTTGGGCTCTAAAAGGTGGTTCCAACAACTTTGGCATCGTCACTAAGTTTAAGCTCGCCACTTTCCCATCGGATCAAGTTTACGCTGGTGTTTACAGTGTCTCTGATATACCTGGGTTTCTGAAGGTATGCTACGTCACAAATGAGTCCTTTGAGTTGGCTAACAAAGACAACACAGGCCGTGGCTAACTTTTCTGCCTTCAATACTGACCCTCTTGCACACATTGTTCCCCAGGTGATTGCGGTTGACGAAGAGACGACTATCGGCGGGGCAATTCTCTTCTACGATAGCGATTCGAACCCCAAACCCGAATGCTTCCAGTCGTTCTTCGACCTTCCCGCAATTTCCAACACTTTTGGCAAAAAGACACTCGCAGAGTTTGCGGATGAGGCTGGCCAGCTGGTAACGCCAAAGATCAATGATCAGTTTATCGCCGGTACCACTACGGGCAACACATACGAAGAGATACTCAAGGGAATTCAAATTGTGAATGATGGATTCTTGAATGCTCTCCCAAGTTTATACGAGGTTCTTCCCGCCGAGAACCGTGTGCTTATTTCTGTTGACTGGCAGCCCGTCGGTTCACTGTGGGAAAAAGGTTCCAAAAAGTACAACCCCAGAGGGAATCCGCTGGGCTTGGACATCGCGTCGAAGGGTACATACATTGCTTGGGCAGAGGTTGTTGAGTGGAGTGGCGACCAGTATGATGACGCCGTCTTCAAATGGATCAAGGACACAACATGGACAATTGCCAATGCTACTCAAGAGGCTGGCCTATATGATCCCTTCACTTACATGGGAGATGCCGCCGGGTTCCAGAGTGTCTACGATGGCTATGGTCAAAAGAACAGGCAAAAGCTACTTGAGATCTCTCGAAAGTATGATCCATTGCGGATCTTCCAAAAGCTTTGGCCTGGCGGTTTCAAGCTTGGAACTTAAACTCTGGTTTAATGTTCTTCAAGTAATAAATGAAATGTATGAACTAGCTTCATAGACCGTACAACACTGTCATTCCAATAGATCTATGAGTATATACCAACCTGTTAAGAGGAGGCTTAAACATCTCGACTGCCTATAGTACATCCCTGCTAGACCTTTATCATCCAACATGAAATGTCAAGTGACCATCCAACACTACCTAGGCAGCGAAAAAAAGACGTGTCCAGGCCCGTTGCAATTTCTCGAGAGCCCTACCTATCATACTATTCCCTTTCCTTTACTAAGCACCTAAGACAATTAGCAATTCCATAGAGGCATTACTTAAACTTTAGAGGGGTGTAATAACAACGCATTCGGTCGAGCACTACGCTGCAAAGAACTCGGTGCGAGCTCTAATAATATTCTTGTTGTAGCTATTCGAGGGACTCTTAACAAGCATGATTGGATTGCTAACCCTAATGACGGACTTGGAGGCCCCAGTGCAAATCCTTTCATGGCTAGTCGGCCTATGTCTTTCGAATCGGGTGCTGTATGGTGTTATTTTAACGATGATTAGGGCCGCGATGAAGGACGCAACCTCTACAGTGCTCACTATCGATTTCTGGCCTGTGCCAAAAAGACTGAATGTTGCAGTGATTAATCACATCTACAATCACATATATGCCACCTACCACAACTCAGGCATCAGAATAAAGCAGCGTCAAGAGAGAGGTGAGCTTTCAATCTAGACGATAACGCTGGCTGAGTTTTAATCGGAACTAAGATTGGCGTCCGTTCTAACCTCACCGTTTACCCCTCTGACAAAGTAAACTGAATAACCCGGCAGGACTGTCACCCACCCTCCATCCTTCAGCATACCGAGCCAAACCCCTCCTTCGCATTTCTTCTGGAATGCACGGTCGCAATCTTTCCAGTGGATTCTTTGGCCAACACCCTTGATTGCATCTGTGCTTCCCTCTTCGCTCGCTTTGTCAAAGGCTTCCTGGTTGTATGCATGCACTTCCTGTGATTTGTCAGTTGTGCCTAAGATTCCAAAAAAGATCATACCATTGCCAAGGGTTTATGTGTAGAAGATGGGCGGGGTTGATGGAGATTAGGGAGCCGGGATAGTACTGTAGCTGTATCTCTCTGCTGAACGCCGAGTTTTTAAAGTTAGAGCTCTATATAAAAATTCTACGTAGTCCTCGTGACTTCTCACGTGACCTTTCTGACCCTCTAATAGGCGATTGCAGCTTAAGTTGCCAGGGCCACAACTAACATCTCGCGTCTTTCATAGCTTTATCAGACTCTTGAAGACTTAACAATATATGAGAGTATTCTTTTTCATCAGATGTTTTCCTTCTACAGCTCATATTTAAACTGGAAGGCGTCATAGCAAGTCAGTATCAGAGCACGTTACGCTTTCCTCTTTTGAGACAGTACAGTGCTACACCTTCCGAATCAAGCCTAAGGAAATGCACTTTGAAATGGCAGAGTGGCGAAGTCCCTTGACAACAAGGTACAGGGGCTGCAAAGCCGTCGGTGTGAGTCACTGGCCGGCGACCTGTATATGTATATCCATAAGCCAACCCTTTAGACGTATTATGGCGTGGTCGGTCTTACCGTGTGAAACTACCCAGTTCTAAGGATTCGAGCTGCACTCACGACAATGGCAGAGAATACAAGCAGCCGTGGACGAGTAAGAGCTGTATTTCCCGACCTCTACCTCGGATCATGGAAACCAGGACGGCAGAACGGCATTACTGACGTGCCGGGTGTGCTCGTGAACACCCTCACAATCCGTGAGCAGAATGGACAAGTCAATACCGGACTGACAACTATTCTACCTCGGCAAGACTGGTTCCACAAAGCCTGCCATGCTGGAATATTTCGTCTCAACGGGTCGGGAGAAATGACTGGTAGCCACTGGATAGAGGAGAGTGGTCTTCTTCACTCGCCCATACTTATCACAAACAGTTTCGCAGTTGGACCTTGTTACACAGGCATCTATAAGTATGCCATCGAGAAGTATGGGCAGGGAGAAAACGGAGTAGACTGGTTTTTGCTCCCTGTTGTCGCTGAGACATTTGATGGCCATTTGAATGACCTTCGCCATTTTGCCATAACCCCAGAGCATGTGGTGGAGGGCATTCGAACAGCATCCTCCGACCCGGTCCTCGAAGGCAATAGCGGCGGCGGCACGGGAATGATGTGTCAAGGCTACAAGGGTGGCACAGGTACCAGCAGTAGAGTTGTGCCCGCTGAGCGTGGCGAGGATTATACTGTTGCGGCACTTGTACAGACGAACTATGGCAGGCTCCGAGATCTACGAATTGCAGGCATACCTGTCGGAAGGATTCTCCAGAAACAGGCCGAAGGAAACCACGCAGCAACGGCACATCATCGAGAGTTCGACAATGCCAAGGACGCAAGAGACGGCTCCATCATCATCATATTGTCCACAGACGCACCACTTCTTCCTCACCAGCTTCAAAGACTTGCTAAGCGTGCAACTATTGGCCTGGCACGCGTTGGTGGATACGCACATAATCCTTCTGGAGATTTATTCCTTGCTTTCTCGACTGGGAATGAAATTCCCGTTCAAACGGTCACGGGGCAGACGAAGCAAGTCGACCCATTCCAAGCTAGGGTTTTCGATATCACTAGTGTGGATGACCAGACGATTAATGGCTTATTTGAGGCTGCTGCCGACGCGACTGAGGAGGCCATCTACAATGCACTATGTACGGCCGAGACAATGGTTGGGAATATGGGGCGAAAGGTCGAGGCAATGCCGCTCGATGCCGTTAAAGAAATCATTGCCAAGTTCAAGAATGTAGAAGATATGCTTATCGGGTAGATAGGGTAAAGAGGTAGGAGAGTATGGGCACTTCGGTGAGAATATAGTATTAGAAGGATTCAAAATATTATTTGCCTCACAACTCTCAACACAGTAGAGGTCTGGAGCTGCCAGTGCTTAAATCCACTCTCACCTCAGGGATTGGGTACAATACTCGAGAGGGGGGTTAGTGGCCCATCTCGGACCTGCCGAGTAGTCCGTTCCGAATTTCTAATCGTGGGTTATCAATCAAGTGGAGATGATTCAAATTTGGACACAACGAATTGCCCACTAGCCTTATGATTGTTGGAGACGCAGTCGGATCTTGATTGGCTACTTGATGCTGGCTCTTCTACTTGAGGATTCATTCAGGAGTACTAATCGCCAGTTCTCCAGTTTTGTGAGTGCATCGTTGAGACTCCAGGTGTTGTGTTCACTTCGTGATGTCACTGATAATTTGCCTACTTAATGGGCTACCTGCCTCAGATCATGGGTCTTGACTTTCCTCAAGCACTGAGCCTCTTTCTCCCTCTTTTATTCCAAAAGCAGAATTTGCGCAATCTAATGCTGAGCAAGATGACTCTCAAACCGATAACCCTCTGGGCCCACAACAGCGGCCCCAATGCTTGGAAGGTGGCCATAGTTCTCGAAGAGCTTGACGTCCCTTACATCGTCAGATTCATCGACTTCCCGGACATGAAGAAAGAGCCATTTGTGTCAATTAACCCCAATGGTCGAGTCCCTGCGATCGACGATCCGAACACAGGTACCATATTGTGGGAGTCAGGCGCTATATTGGAATACTTGGTCGAAACCTACGATGACGACCACAATATCAGCTTCACCGCGGGCTCCAAAGAATTCTATGAAGCAAGGCAGTGGTTATTCTATCAAGTGTCTGGACAGGGTCCTTACTTCGGCCAGGCTGTGTGGTTCACCGTCTACCATCCCGAGAAGCTGCCTGGTGTTATCGACCGCTATGTGAGCGAGATACATCGAGTTAGTGGTGTCCTCGACGACGGCATTCTACAGCAGAATGCTTTCCTTGTCGATGACAAGTTCAGCTATGCTGATGCGTCTTTTGTGATGTGGTACGCAATCATGGGTCTTTTTGCCGACAAGGTCAATCTTGAGAAGAATTTCCCGTTTGTTCACGCCTGGCTGGAGCGTATGAATGCACGCCCGTCTGTGACCAAGGTCCTGAAAGATCGGGAAGTGGCGATGGGAGCGAAATAGTTGCATCCCAGAGTACCTAGATTGCATGGTTGGATTCTTGGGTGATCTATGGTAACGCATTGATAATGAACCCCCGCTGCCGGTTTCAAGATTGTTGCTGTACTTGATAGATATCGCGTCATAATACAAATTGGTGGATAGTGTCGGCTCA
This sequence comes from Fusarium sarcochroum, assembly GCA_013266185.1. Lineage (NCBI taxonomy): Eukaryota > Fungi > Ascomycota > Sordariomycetes > Hypocreales > Nectriaceae > Fusarium > Fusarium sarcochroum. Next base: position 25,128 of record JABEXW010000799.1, read on the forward strand.
GCACCAGTTGACAGCGATTGTCCTCCGTTCCGCGATGCGATATCAGTATCTGGCTAAAAGTAGTCTGCGCGACATGGAATCTAGATTTTAGAGACAGGATACAGCGGCCAATAGATCATAGACCACACAAATGTCATTACCACCGCCAAAACCTTCAAAAGATTGTACAGGAACTTGGCTTTATTAATGCGTTACCTGCTAGAAATTGTTAGGAAGCGCGGTACCTTGTTATGTCTAGCATGGAAGAGCCGGTTGATACCAAATAACAGGGCACCAACGGGGACGAGGGCAATAGTCCAGTTCATAGTGTCGAGATCGACAGGATATAGGTAGAGTTGGCAGTAACAACAACGGCGACGAATATCCATGACAACGAAATCACGTTAATCACACGACAGGAAATGGTGCCTGGTCTCGACAGCGTTCTAACCTCCAATGATCAGGCTGAACGGAGGTATGCTGTATGAGATATACAGGCATATGATGAATGCACCCCACGGCGCTTAGAATTCTAGTCGGACTGAACTGTAGCAGTGCCAACACCATGGTGAGGATGGTTACTATGTAAACGATGTTGACGGGGAGCTGGAAACATTTGTCGATAGTACCAATCCATCGAGAAAAGGGGAGAGCCTTATCTCGAGCGAAGGACTAGATAGTACGGCTGAGTGTCGTTGCGAGAAAATGACGCCAACCCAGTAGATAACCACGAAGATTATAGCAGACACCTCGGTCAAAATGACAGAGCCATGGAGAAACAAGTTGGCCGCCAATGAGATCCAGCAAGTTGCTGGAGTTTGTCGTGCAAAATAAATAGACAAATACCATAATCAAACCACTTGTAGAACAGATAGTTACTTGTCCAACCACGACTTGAGGAATCTGTCTCTCTGGGTGGGAGACCTCCTCAGCCATATGGGACGTAACATCAAAATAACCAGTGCATATCAGGCCAGGCAGTAGACCAAGCATGAACACCACGCCTGCAGATGACAACCCAGGCTCATTGCTGACATCAACAAAGACTGTTTTGGTTGATTGCGTCGGGTGCGTGCAGTCAAGGAGCGAGATTAAGATAAACAAGGTGCCGACATTGACGAACCACAGCATTCCCTTGATCATATATGGACAACCTTGAGCCATGAAATATTGACCACGAGACTAGTTAAAGCGGAAAGAAATCCCATGAGATATGCCTGATATGCTAGGGGGGACAAAGGAGTTGTTGTCGATCACGATCATTCCAATGATGAGCTGTCCCGTGAAAAGAAAAGTGCCGGCTGTGGCGAAAAGCCGAGAGCTGTGAATGCGCAAATCCAATAAGACAGAGAACGAGCGACCCTCTTGGGCACTAGGCTGTAGGTCTAAAATATTTGATCTGTTCATGCGTAAGTATTTGTGAAAGTCTGGAAGCAAGAGATGAACTCACTTGAGGCGTGTGGGAAGATAGAGGCTATTTAAGCGAAACTGAAAACACATGAAGTTCAACAAGCCCGCTACGATTTAGCAGTCAAGAAAGAAGAGGCTCTCACACGCACCGACGGCGAAGACGAGATATGTGCCAACGGCAAGGGGCGTTGCAGACAAAGAGTATGAGATACCAATAACGCTGTGGACGTTGAACGGCTGCTGAAGCTTGGAGAATTCGACATCTTGGTCACCAGGGGCAGGGCTGGCCGACGGGTTCGATTTATCTGCGCTTTCGCGGTGTTCTGGAGATTCTATGAGAGACATATTGACGACTAGGGGACACTACGTGATAAGCGGATAGGAAATGTCGTTGAGATGGTTTAAGATAGAGGAGATGAGTGTTGAAAACGAGTCAGCAAAGAGAACGACTTTATAATTCTCCAACTGAGGAACGGAACGGGGGCCCTACCTAAGTAGCCAGGCGCCAGATTGGCTGAACCCAGAAATGCCATGAGCGGTAAAAACAGCCAGACAAGCAAACTTTGCCGGTCGAATGTGACTAACCCTCAATGTGCCCTTGGGGTTGTTGGGCCTTAGCACCTCCTTACCTGAAACAGCCCTTGACTGCTTTTCGTTTTACGACAAGAAGTTCATCAAGCCAACAACTAGGTAGGCAGTGGTTTGTGCGAGAAATATAGCATGAGTGGCACAAATCTATCATGGTGCCTGTTTCTCTAGGAATCTTTCAATCGGGCCAAACCCGGTAAGATCGCCCATATTTACCTGCGGAGCGGTGCTGTTCATGGCCACTGCCCATCGAAAAACGAGAGCGTTTGGCATATATCTTTAACAGCATCTAAAATGCGTAGATCACAAGTGGTTGAAAAAAGACGATGATTCCACTATGCTTCGGTTACACACCAGTTCGACTGAAGCAAAAGCTCAGTGTATGATTTGAAAGCTGCTGTCGAATTCCTTGTCAGCTAGCTGGTTTTGGATGAGGTCGAGAGACAACGAGACACGAGTTCAATTCGGAATAGTACAATAAGTAGGGGAGAAGTCACGAGCCAGGATTAGTATTTCGCTATGTATGCGGAACAACTACGCATCCGGAACAACTACGCATCTGACAATGCAAGGCTCCTGTAAACATGAGAAATGGTTGACAAGGCTCTTCCTTCAAGTTTCGATTATCACATGGCGGGCTGTTGGAGAATATTGACTTTGCAGCAACTGCGTATCTGGATGATCACGCTACCTTTCTAAAGATGACGTTTCGGCGCATTTCCAAAAGGGTAGTGCGCAGTGTTGACTTGAGTGTAATTATCCAGAGCATAAGGTCCCAATTCAAGACCAGGTTCAGACTGGTTATAAGCACTGAAGAGAGCCCGTGGCGACAGCATGTTGTACAAAAGGAATTTGTATATTAAAGCCTTTAGATAAGACAATGCTATGACACAAAAGAATATTCGAAGTGAGTTTAAAGAAGTACTAATTAATGAGATGGTTTACCGGTGACGTCTTATAAGAAGAAGAAGAAGATTAAGGAAAGATTAACAAAGAATGTTGTCCAGCACTTCGAGTTGAACTTGGTAGCCCCTGCGACGATAACTGGAGTATCTGGCCCATACCCAGGACCTACAGGGTTGGTCGTATCGGAGGTCACTGGTTCTTGTGGCTGATTAGTAGGGATAAGGGAAGCTTCCGTCTTCCAAGTCTTGACAGCTTCAAACTTAGGTTCATCTTGAGGAGGTGATACTTGGGAAGGTTTGGCTGGGACATGGTATGGCTGTGTTGGGTAGACCTCTTGTGTTTCGCTGTAGGGTTCGTCCTGAGGAGGTGATACTTGGGAGTGGCTGGCTGGAATATTATATGGGTGTGTTGGGTAGACCTCTTGTCTGTCGCTGGACGGTTCATGCTGAGGAGGTGATACTTGGGAGGGTTTGGTTAGGACATTGTATGGGTGTGTTGGGTACACCTCTTGTCTATCACCAGAGGCTGGCTTCTCATGGGGTCCTTCATAAGGCGAATGCCATTTACTGTCGTGACTGTCACTATACCCTTTCATTGGAGAAGGCTCAGCTTGTTGCGCAATTGTCGGTTGGGGTTTGAGGTAAGGCCGAATCTCGGAGTGCCATGGTTTAGCTTGTTGCGCAATTGTCGGTTGGGGCTTGAGGTAAGGCCGAGCCTCGGAGGGTATCTTGTGGTTCTCAACTCTATGAGGCGAGTAAGGCTCTCTGTATGGAACTCCAGACCCCTCGTGACCACCCAGGCATGCAGCAGTAGGCATCGTTAGAGTAACGCTATGTTCGCCGTTGAGGCCACAAGCGCGGCAAGGTGCAACAATAGTTGTCATCTCCACTGTTGGATATATCTGATGATCGCAGTGGCAAGGGGTATATGACAGAGTCACAGCAACCTGTGTCGTGATCACATTCGCGGGGTTGCTGGGGTTGACAGTAATGTATGTTACAGTAGTAACAGTATTTGCAGCAATAGTCTGCGTATAGTTGAGGGTCTTGGTCCAGTGCATGATTGGAAAGGGGCCAGCAGTAGTAAAGGATATGGGCAGACGACCTTTGGATGACTCAGTAGGCTCTGGCATGGCAGATATTCCTACCTCTGTCTCAACCTCGGTCTCAACCGCACTAGTACCAGAAGAAAAATGATAAATCGTCACAAGTATTGATAAACTTCCAGAAGAAATTTCGTTGATGTTTGTGCCAGTTAGAGTCGGCACAAGTGTTGACAAGCCCTCAGAAGAAATCTCGTTGATGTTTGTGCTAGTCAGAGTCGACTCTCCTGTGCATGTGTCAGTCTGTCATTTCTTTTTCTATCGCAAGTATGGTAAACTCTTACCAGAGACGCTAGACACATTATCTGTCAAACCATAAATGGTCAAGAGAAGATTAGATGGTATGGCCCGGCGGCGTTGGCCCCCACCGACAATTCCTCCGCAAAAGAACGTGTTATCTCCAGGGCAAATAATGTCGCACCTCCCGGTAGATACAATATCAGTTCCGGTCAAGGAAGCTGCTCTATAACAAGTTCTGTAGGACGAGTCAGCTCAAAGGATTTGAAAGGTCTTATTGAAAAACCCACTCTTGATTCACACCAATGTATGGTGCACCGCCCCCGAGAGAAACACATAGCTCCGGCGTCATTTCTGAATCTGTGGCTACCTCTATAAAGGTTTGAAAGTTATCGGAAGACCCCAAGCAGCCTGCGAATGCATAGTCATCGATGACTCTCAAGTTTCTTGCTGCGCTAGTAGTGGTAGACGGTGGAAATTCTGTTGTGACTGTAGATTCTGCTGACATTTCCGAAAACGTCGAGGCTGTTGGTATATCCGTCACTTCCCGACTGAGCGTGTTTGGGGAAGTCAATGCTGATGCTGTAGATGACTCAGTCACAGTCTCCGTGGATGAGGTACTTTGCTGCTCAGTTGAAAGTACTGCTGTAGGTCTCTCTGTGGCAGTGGATGTCCCAGTAGTAGTCTATTGTATTATTAGCTATTGTTCGATAAAACGAGTGGCCATGGTCACGCTGACTTGTTCAAGTTCAACTGAGGTGAATTTCGAGCTAGACTCTATCTGACCACTTGTTGTTGTGGTCCTTTCTTCATTGGTGATGCCCGTTAACGTCTCTGTAGACGGTAACGTAGAAGAAAGAATAGATGTGGTTTCATCTGTCGCGGTTGTCTTGTCTGAAGTAGTGAATGTTGGCTCTGTAGTCTCAGCAGTGGTCGTCGACTCCGCCTGAGTGAGAGTGCTGGTCATTGTTTGTTCGGCTTGTGTGGTGGTGGTAGTTGCTGATTCACTCTCCCCAGCAGTAGTTGTGGTTTCCGCAGTAATGGTAGTCGTTGTCTCTGCCTCAGCAGTGGGAGTCTCTTCCTCGGTGGTAGTAGTCGTAGTTTGTTCCGCCGCAGTGGTTGTTGTTGTTTGGTCCGCTGTAGTGGTTGTTGTGGGTGGCTCTTCTGTCGTGGTCAGCTCCTCTGAGGTAGTTGGCTCTTCCGAGGTGGTTGACTCTTCTGAGGTGGTAGGCTCGTCTGTCGTAGTAGGCTCGTCTGTCATAGTAGGCTCGTCTGTCGTGGATATCTCTTCTGTCGTGGTCGGCTCGTCTGTCGTGGATATCTCTTCTGTCGTGGTCGGCTCTTCAGTCGTGGTCGTCTCTTCAGACGTGGTCGTCTCTTCAGACGTGGTCGTCTCTTCAGACGTGGTCGTCTCTTCAGACGTGGTCGTCTCTTCTGACGTGGTGGTTGTTGTGTCTGGCGGTAGCTGCTCAGTAGCTATAAAAGTGCCAGAGACGGTTCCAGACGCCTTTACGGTCGATGTAGTACTCGTCGCTACATTCGCTGCAACCGTAGTTGTTGTCGTGACATAGTCGATTCGAAGATCATTGGGACAATCATTGCCAGCGCAGCCTCGAGCGTTGACCATAAGTCCCGAGTCGAACGCCCTGCTCTGATAGTTGCAGATAGCAAACACCATGGTATGGGGCCCCGGAGAGGTAAAAACTGTGAAAAGTAGAGGCGGAGAAGATTGGGAGTATGATGTATCACTGTTCGGAGGGACGATACCATCGGGCTGCTGTAAATAGGAAGAGCCGGCGGTGATTCGGTTCCCATTATTGTCTACCGCATATAGAGTGCCGTCCAAGTAAATGCCAATCGGGTCAGAAACACCAGCTCTATCAATCGTCAGATATATCAAAAGTGATTACTGGGAGATTGTGTTCGTACGATGCTTGGTTTTCAGAGGCTAGAATGATCTCAACCAAGACTCCGTCGTATCCGATGTCGAGATCTATATTTACCGCAAGAACCGCTGCATCACTGGTGCTTGATGTGCCACCACAGTACGGCGACCCTGCTCCGCCATTATTCACAGAGGTACTCCCTCCGGGTAAAGCTCCAACTGCTTGGCCAGTTGTGAGAATTGTACCTGTTCCGATCCCGAATGGACCATTGCCGAATGTCCCTGATGCTTGAGAATTCCCACTATAGGAAGCGCCTGCAAGAACTGTGATGCCCGGACCATTGAAGAGAGCGTTTGCCAGAGTATTTGCATTGCTAGAGGCTGTAATGGTGATTGCTGAACAAGGAGAGTAGAAGAAAGCCCAAAGAACCAACAAGTCTCGACATCGCACCATGATGGCTGACGGCTGGCCGATGTGCCAAGACTCAGCTATGAGATCGGATTTAGGATTTCATTGTGCGGTACGGATACTGGGTATGTGGCTACTCTAGTATCTGGGAATGCGTTAGTATGCTATGTCCTCGTAATCTCAACAGTTATTCTAATATACTGGAGGCATACCTTAGCTGAGACAACGCAATTATTCTGTTGAGAAAAGTTCCAAGTTCTTACTAATTTCCACTGTTGTGCTATGGTGCTACGAATTTTTAATCGATCTTCCAAGCGCAATGAGCGGGGACCAGTCCGATTAGCGAGCGTAAGTGAACTACAGCAGAGGCCAATTACTGATTATTAGTACGTTATATTATCATATTCCTTAGATACCTACCTCTTTTTAGTCGTGAGAAAATCGATCTTGGTTAAGGGAGCGTGGATATTTATGCCAACCCCTAAGCGCTAAACTCCTTTAACTCCTGAAATCCCTTTTTAAAGTCAAGTGGGTCTAAAAGTCACTGTCTCCCTTATTGAGTGCTAAAATGTGAATACCTAATCAAAAGGGATACTTCAGAGAAGAGTGGAGCGAAGAAATAAGTAACGGCTGTGCGTAATCCAGCCAATAGTTATTGTGAAACATATGGCTGCGCAGGGCAGGATAAGACAGCAGTGGTGTATAAGATCAACCCATAATTGTGTGCCGAGTTCCGAGGAGTGCCCAGTACGTATACTTTTAATTGTCGATTATGTGGGCAAAAATGCTCACAGCCTCACTACAGAGTTACAACCAAATCACGACATTCTTTGGGATCAGACAAGGAGTGTTCATCTCACCCCTTTATTAGCCCTTATCAATTATGATCATTGCATATGCGGATCTCCCGCGGGTAGTCTAGACAGCTACAGAGTGGACTGGGAATCTAATTGGTAGAAGACTAGGATTCGACCGAGGCAACTGTTCGTCTTGGCAAGACAAGAAGCATGAGCTCCACACGCCAAGGTTTCGCTCAAGCTAAAGTTTGGCCTCCTTGAACTTGATATTGCAAGATATTACTGGGGAGCTTGGGGTTAGGAGGAGTGCGGAGTTCTGCCAAGGCGGGAAGGTTATATCGCCTTCATTGATCGTGCAAACAGTAAGTTGGTCTTGGTCAGATGTCCTACGTCAAAGTAGGCTAACGGTAAGATCTAGTTGGAAATGCCAAGGTGGCTGGCATGAATGACGACCTTGGGCTAACCGGAACCCAATATGATATCGCCCTGACCATCTTTTCATTCCCTACACGCTCTTGGAAGTTCCTTGCAACATCATTCTCAAGCTCACCAGGCCAAGCATCTGGCTGCCGTCCATCATGTTGGCCTGGGGAATTGTACTTACCCTCATGGGAATCGTGACAGACTTGAAAGGGTTGGTGATTTCGCGCCTGTTTCTTGGAATTACCGAGGTTAGTCTCACAAGCTCATACCCAGCATGCGTACTCACTATTTATCGACTGGTTTCTTCCCTGGAGCAACCTACTTATTAACTATTTGGTATCGCAGATACGAGGTGCAATCCCGTATGGTTGCCTTCTACGCTGGCGCATCTCTCTCCGGTGCATTTTCTGGCCTTCTTGCCTATGGAATTCAGCACATGGAAGGAATTGCGGGTCTTGCAGGGTGAAAATGGTAATGCCATGAATGCACATAGTGATATAAAACCTTTGATCTTAATAACTAACCTCAAGGCCAGGTCGCAACACATAAAAGCTAATCCTGCTTACCCTAGTATCTTGTTTAGCCAGGCAAACTGGTACCTGTTCCACTCTTGCCCAGCTCCAACTTGGACGTGATATCCAGCTGTTCCATTAAAGAACTTGTAAGTTGCCCTATCGCCGAGTGCGTCCTTAACAACCTCCGGCTGGCCAGCGAAAAACCCCTCGAACTCGGAATCGACGACAAGGACGGGTACGTTGATCTTCTCAACCACGTCCTCAAGAGTATACTGCTTGAGCGATTCGAACCATAGGTACGGGGATTGCTGTTTGAAGCACCACAATCCGTGTCCTAGACCCCAGCGCATCGTTGTAGGCACCTGTGGGCTATCCAAGAGCGGCAAGGCAGCCTCGTCAAATTCCTCTTGCTTGCCCGCAGCGAAAAGTTTCTTCATGTCCGGGGTCAGCTGACGGGCGTATCCCTCGTAGATATCCCACACGCCGCCATTGAGAATAAGAGCCTTGATCCGAGGCTCAAACGCAGCGGCACGAGCGGCTAGATAGCCACCCATTGAAACGCCAACAAGGACCAGCCGGTCTTCATCGACGAAGCAGCCTTTGCGATTCATCAACTCGTCTATGACTGGCGTGAGAACCTTCTCCCAATCAGGGATGAAACCAATGTCATCGTTGCGGCGAACAGTGGGCTGCCCTGGCCCTTCGTAGGTCATAACATTCCAGCCACGGGCCAAGGCTGGTACAACGAACGAGTGGTAGGAATCTTCCTGGCTAGCATCGTATCCGTTGCCGACCACCAAAGTCGGCCGCTTGCCCCCGTTGGCTGCGGATGTGTACCAGATTGCTTCAATGGTGAAGTTGTCGGTCGGGATCTGGATACGTTCGCCAGGAATGGGCAGTGTAGCAAGCGCCTTATCGAACGCAGCGCGTTGCTCGAGCCAGAAGCTATTGATACGTGGGTCCGTCCAGTTGGCATGGTTGTAGAAGTCGGCCTGACGGTAGTAGCTCGACGCAGCGAACCAGGCTTCCCGGACGTTCAATGGATCGTACGCATTGTCGGCATCCTCGGCTTGATTTTTGGTGTATTCGGCCAACGCGTGGAAGGTCTCAAGCCAGCTGGTCAAGTTCCCGGCCTTGATGTCTTTCGCTGCGGCCAAGACGTCGTTGACGTCGCCAGCCCCGAATATGGTGTTTCCGAGGGTGAAGAGCAGCTCGAAATGGAAGCTTTCATCCTTGCTCAAGAGGATGATGGGATCCTCTGGCTCCTTTGGCCCAGAGTCGCGGGAAAGAATGGAGCTTGAGGCTACCGTTGCCCCCAGGAGAACAGCACTGAGCAGGGAAGTTGGCTTCATTTTGGGAGGCACTCAGAAGTAAGTGTATAGTAGAGAAAAATGGGTAGAGTTGTTAATGACGGTATTGATCATGTTGTAATATTCTCGGCAATGCACTGCCTTTTATCTTGATTTGCTTGTTCTCGCAATCTACCAAACTACACCTACACTATGCACCAGCCATGCATCGAGCCTGTTTGCGATTGGTGCGCACTCCTAGGAACCACGACGACTAGGACGGATAAGGCAATTTCTTTGCGATTGGTCGCCTTGTGATGCTCTACCCCTGTCTAGTTCCAGCCACCCCGCCGATGAGGAGACTGGACCCAAACTCAACAATCTATAATTCGTTCGCAACGTCATCTAATTTCCGCATGACGGTATTTATAACTCAGTCCCTGGATTCGACGAATCGCAAACAAAATCGGCCGCGTGGCAACTCTCAACTAGAAGCCACATCGGTCCTCTTGATCATTGCGCAGCAGACATGGTCAACCATGGCCCCTCAAAGGGCTGCTCTACATGTCGCAAACGACGTGTCAAATGCGACGGGGACAGGCCAAGCTGTCGTGAATGCCTTCGGCTACGACGGGTGTGTGGAGGTTACGAATCAAACAAAAAGACAGGCGGGATTCGGTTCAGGAGCCCTCGCATGTCGACAAGGCCAGAATGGACAATGCAGGCTGTCATACCAGCAACGATTCCCCCCGGCGACGAATCTTTCGCTGTCTGCTTCTTCCTCACCTCGATCGTGCGCTTAGGACGCAGCTTTCACTCGACCCAGGGTTTCCTGGAGCCTCTCTTCCCTGTCGTAGCCAAGGAGCTTTCGGATTCTGTCCTCTCAACCGTCCTGACCGCCGTGTCAACCAAGCTCTGGAGCTTATGGAAAAGCCCAACAAACACCTATCGAACGCCTCATCCTCCGTTTACCAGGGCGTTGAGTCGCCTGCAAGCAGCTCTCAATGATCCCCTCGAGCGGTTAAAGGACAGTACTATACTCAGCGCTATCTTGATGCATTTCTACGAGAGCATCGCTGCTCGATCGACGCACCAGCATACCATGCGCGCCCACCAGGACGGGGCTCGTGCATTGCTCGAACATGGCGCCGGGAGCGTCCCGGACTCGGATTGCCGCGCTTACTTGAGGAGCTACCTGCGGCACTGTGATGTGTCGACATATATGGAAGTGCAACTAGACGACACCTCGGGCCTGGATGTTTGGTTCGATGCAGGGTGGGACTATTCTATGCCAGCTAACCCGAACGCAGTCTTGGACCTGATCGGGCTCTCGATTGCCGATTTGCAAAAGAGACTATCCACCTTTATGTGCGGGCTGGCCAAGAATAACCCGAACGGTCTGACCCTCGCGACTTGGTGGCAGGACGCTTCGTCCGTTAACGCACAACTCTTGGATTGGGTTCAGTTAGTGCCAGCCTCATGGCAGCCTTATAAAACACCCGAAGAAGACACCTTTGCTTACTTCGGGTTCTGCGATATATACCCGACCGTCCAGATTGCCACGATCTGGAATGTATGGCGCGTTTGCCGGCTCATGGTCTTGCGGATGAAGTTCTATCTGCTTGCGAAAGCGTCCCCCGAGGCGCTGCAGCAAACTATCTTGATTGCTACCAAGGATTACAGTTTCCCAGATCCCAATCACGGCAGGGAGTTGGTGGACTCCATCTGCCGGTCCATGCCGTTTTACCTGGGCAACCGCCAAAATCATGGAGGCTTGCACGACTTAGCAGACCCAAAGATCAGATTCCCCAACTACCACGACCAAGACTTGGATGAAGCCATACGTACACAGTATCTCCTAGGGGACCAGGCAATGAGTCTGTCTGATTACAAGCGACATATACTGATTCAAGGCCCTTCGCACGCACTGCTTCACTTGAATAGCCTGATTAGAGTGCTGTCAAAGGAGGGCGGAGAGCTTATCTGTCGTGGGCTGCATAGGGAAAAAGTCATATGGATACAGGAACAGTTTCTCCGGGTTTGTAAACTGACTGACCCAGTTAGTCGGCTTAAATAATAGTAAGTATATTAAT
>JABEXW010000800.1:0-34038 GCA_013266185.1 Fusarium sarcochroum
GATAGAGGGGGAGTGGGTGACGAGATAAGATCTCGACGAGAGTGAGTAATGAGAATGAGGTACGAGTATGAGAATAGAGTAGAGTAGAGTAGAGTATGGAAGGAAGAGAATATTGCAAAGCAGAACGATGCCGGCCAAAGGTGGATTCACGCGTCTGTTGTTGCGGAAGAGGGAATTCAACGTGCGAGAAGATTGGTCTGGATGTGTGGATGTTGTCTGCCTATCTACCTACTGCAATGGGGGGGCTACTGTAGGTAGGCTACCTACCTACGTAGTAGCTGCTGCAGAGGGTATTCCCGCTAGGCTTCAGTGGTGTTTTTGGAGCTCCCCTCAGCCCGGACCAGGCCAGGCCGCCGCCACCTACCTAACAATGGAGGCTCTCGAGGCACCTGAAAATTGAGACGAAGCGGGGTAGTACAGGCATCGATTCATTTTATTATGTGACCTCTTAACTGCCATTAATTATCCGTCTATCATTAACCAAAACATGGGATCCAATGAGAATATTGTGCGCATAAAAAGACATCTATCAACAAGTGCCAATCAAGGTACACCATCAACTTACGAGTTCTCGACTATATTAGTCCTAGCACCATCCTGATCCAAGGCAGGGGCAAATATACCGTTCCTACATCATCAATCCCGTCTGCTCTGCGTCTTTTGCTGCCCCCTGTTACCACAGGAATGGAGCCGCCACTGAGAACAACGGATTGTCTCAATAACTCATGTTGAATTTTGAGGTGATACAATGACCTCACTTCCATGCAATCACCGGGACGACAGCTTGTGATACTCTCAACCTGAACAAAATAGGCTGAGCCTGGTGAAGAGAAAAAGGCATCACCCACAAATCAATTGTTTAGAGAGAGACAAAAAACCTGCATACGGGCTATCCATATATAGGTGGTAGTAAGCCGCTGGCGCCTAAATAGTGAGTCTGAGTCCCCTCTTGTTTGTTCCTTTTGTTGGATTTTCCATGCTGTCACGCGTGAAAAATTTACAGCTCGTCACTTGCCCGCCACCTCTAGGTGGGTTCTAGCCGCGTGCCGTTGAGTGTCCGAGGTTGCCCTGCTGTTTGCTGTGCCACTGTCAGCCCGTTTCAGACTGTTGAGTGGCTGTTGAATTCTGCCTGTTCAGATCCTGATTTGACCTTGGACCGGATACTACGTACTACGCAAGGCTCCGGGTCGCGTGCCCTTCCTCTTTTTTTGTTAGTTGATGACGGTCCGGTCCGGTTGAAAGGCAGCCGCCATCCGCATTTTGAGGCTATGGCTGTCAAACCGCGGTCCTGGATATGATGCTATTCACAACACCGCGCCAAGCTTATTCTTACTTACATATCGTGGCGATGAAATATTCAAAGCCACCAGTCAACACACAAAGCAAGAATAATAAAATTAATGCAATATAGTCGTTGGGTTATTGTGATATCTGGCGTTGAGCATGATGCCTCTTATTGACTTTAAAAAACCGCTGTGTTGCTCCTACTGCGCAGCGCTGATCTCGGCCTATAGGGTATGTTACATTAAAATGCAACTATTAGGAATCTGGTCAACGGGCTATTTATTCAATCCTTCTTCTCATGTCTAAAAAATATCTTCTCTAACTAAAAAATGGTATCGCTCCAAACTGTCTATCAATCAAAGCAAATAATGAGCGCTCGGGTATATGATGTCGACTTATTCTTCTCCCAACGCCTTCAATTTCCTGGCAGCTTAAAGGAATGCATAACTGCCGCCGTCTGACTTCCTCCCCGAATCATCTCGATTCCAATTTGTTGACGAGCTTCCTCCAGGCCTCGAGCCCCGACTACCTGGTACACTAAGCGGATCTACGCTCAGGCGAGACATCTTGCTCATTGAATGTCCTAAACCTTGCCGTAACGAAGCCAATGAACCCTTGATACTACTCTGGGCATCACCCCATTGACTTGGAGATACAAGCTCCGAGCTTGTCCGCTCCCCAGGTTGTGCTCCATCTCGATTTGAGCTCATCGCCGTGCTTGGGCGTAGTGGATGAAATGGAGATTCATCCACAAGCTGGTGATATGACATATTCGTCGCATCCCTTTGTGCCTCATATACTCGCCAGTTCTCCCCTGAACCAAACGATGGGTCACTGAAGAGTGCTCTCGGGGCCTCCATATCATACCACGCTCTGCTGTCGGGGCGACTGCCTTCACCGAGGAGCTGCTGGCTGGATAGGCGTACCAGCTCCGGTCGTCTTAACACTGGCATACTGTGAGTGCCTTCTATAGTTGGGCTCTCATCATCACCAGTTGTAGGCTGATGGTTGGGCCTTGAAACCGTTCGTGTTGGGAATCCAGTCACAAGTCTTGGGCTAGATTGATGAGAAGATGCAAAGGCTAATGAACTTTCATTGCCGCTCGTGTAAAAGCCAGAGCCTTGTCGAAGTTCCGCTCTTTGTGAATGGAAACTGGGCAAGACATCGAGCGACGGGATCGTCGGGTCGATTCCGCCCCTAAATGATCCAGTCCTCAGATCTGGTAGAAGCGCTGGCGGTGGTATCAGTTGATGGGTTGATTCCGAGAACGATGTGTCTGATTTATGGCTCCTCAGTGACGCCCGGCTTTGCCGCCCTGTTGCCGTCGCAGTTCCTTCGACGGTGATCCAGGATTGTCTTCCGTCCTCGCTGTTAGATATGCTGTCGGACCGAGATAGACTGGTACTGGAGTCCTCCGCGATGAACCTTGATGGAACTTCTGGGGTTACCATAAACCCTAATGTTGGGGAGGTCATAATCAATGTCTCCGAGTCCATCTCGGAATACGGTGGTCTTGTTGTTCGATGCGGTAATTTTCCTGCGGCTCCTCCTATGTTTGCAACGTTGTCGGCCTCTCGCATAGCAGTTGAGCCCCCGTTGACGCGGAGGCTTTCAAGCACAGGACCTGAGATCTTATTGCAAAATTTGGAAGAAAGGTACGTTTGTCGTTTGCGGTGGCGGCGAATAAGGCAACAGATGAGCAACATTAACAGGAATACAACGACCAGAAGGGGCAATAGAATCGCGAGAAGGAGGGTCCCAGTGGTTAGACCACCATCAGAATCCGCCAGCTGTACTTCAGGGTTTGAAGTAGTTTCTGTGGGCGCAACAGAGGTAAATGCGCCTGTGGATGTGGATGAAGTACGATATTGGGTTGTTGACGAAGATGTGTGCCCAGATGGCAGTATGCTCACGTTTAGAACCTCGGTCTCTGTGTCATCCGAGGTTCTCGACGACGCTGTGACAGAAATCTTGAGATCGCCTGAAGCAGACGTTGGAGCTTTGCCAGTAATGTTGAACCCGTCAAGCTTTAGCCAATTCTTGTCTGGGTTTATTGATATGCCAAGGCTGATGTCATCTGGGTCCCAAAAATATGGTTGCAAGTCAATATTGACATCTTTTCCTGCCTCAATCTCGATGTCGTCAAAAGTTGAGCGAAAGAGATCGGTCTCCACATTGACAGTGGCGTATATGTTGAGTGTATCTTGGTATGAATCGCGAAACGTGATGGTAAAGTTGGTTGAATGGTCGCTTTTCTCCGGTGTACCCTCGATCTTCAATGTCTTCTCATCCAAGGATAGCCAGTCCGGCATGTTGTCCGTCGAAACTTCAATATTTTCAATCTTCACCGGTTTGTTATCGAGCTTGATGTTGTCTTTCAATTCATCATAAACGAGCTTCTTTCCCCGCGTGGTGTTCATAGTAACGCTCGGGTTATCTGCGCTGAGTTTATGCCTCCCCACAACGATAGAGAACGAAACAGACACTGCCGAGAAGCCAACAACGTCCGAGGCGACAAGCTCAAAGCCAAAGGTTTGAGGAGGCTGTATAAGCGATTCAAAGGAGGGTGTCTTCCCGCTGAACGTCAGAGAACCGGCATCAAATCTCATCCAGGCAGGCAACGGGCTACTATCACCAGAGGTTGCATAATAGTTGATCATATTCGGCTGGTACTCAAATGTCTCGGAGTCAAACGAGAAATTGAACTCAGTAGAAGGATAGGATATCAGTGACGACGGAGGTGAGTAGTCATCGAAATTTTCGAGCTGGTCCAGGAGAGGTGTTTTGATAGAAGGGCTTTTGTTTCTTGAGACGACAAGCGTCGATGTGAGCGATGTTGAACCGCTGCCATCGTTGGCAACAACTTCTATTGTCTGTCCCACCACATCGCCTTTCGGGACGCTACCGTTGGTTGGTGTACCATAAAGGCGGCGTTCTTCACTGTCGATAGACAGCCATTCTGGCGCATCCCCGAGTGAGTATGAGATGTTGGAATCTGATCGAAACGTATATCGAGAAAAGGTGTAAGAGAAAGGCTCGCCCACTCGAGCAACTGGGGGTAGCTGGGAGTTAATTGGGAAGTTGACCGTGGGTTGGCAACTTGTGAATTGAACGATGCCAGGAAGGAGGACAATGATTGTGAAGGAGAGCATCATGGCATGACAATACACTGTTCAGTGCCGGATCATGGATGCAGACGAGATATGAAACGCCATTCAGGTGAATAGAAACGCGTTGAACGGGGATGAGAGAGTAGAGGAAAGAGGAACAGGAATCAAGAAGGCCGGAAGATGGGCGAGCCGTACGAAGGCATATTGCCAATGACATCGTGATGGCTGGTAACATAAGGACCTGGATTCTAGAGGAATACTGCACCCTTCATTCCTGTATAGCTTCTCCACTGGGCTATTTTGGATCACGGGAGAAGATTGATAGATAGTGTTAAGTGAACCAGGGAATCGTTTTTGGGGCCCAGTTGTGCATTACAGGAGGAGGCGGCATGTCTCAGCTTGAAGCAACCCGTGAACTAGCTAGACATTGACATGTGGCGGGAGTGGTCAGAATAGCAGCATTTAAGCTGGCAATGCCGTGGCCGCATTCTTTTGTGAGGTCTGGCAGCCGGAGAAGTGGGTGAGACATGGAAGCCACTCGGCATGGTGATGAGACGCTCAATATGGTAATCATCAGGATCACCAGGGTGAAATCTCCATCGGAACTACTATAAGCTATAGGGAGGGAGGGTCAATAATTGGCAATGGAAGTGCTATAAAAACGCATATATTGTCTACGAAAGGATTAATGATCCCTTCTGTACTGATTGAGCCAGCAAGGGCGTGGAGTGTCGACATGATCTCGGCCATGGCGCTGAAGTAACTAAACCTCAACTCGATATCCCCCTGTTTTTTTCTTCTAATTTTGCGCCAAATACACTCACTCGAGTGGAAGGTAGCTGTAGATCAAATATGACTTCACCTCCTGTGGTGGCTTTAGGACTGGCAGCGAACCAGGCTGTGAAGCAGCCCTTATCGAAACAGCGTACGAAGTAAGACTTGGAGCGATTTAGTCGTTATCGCGAGTCCCGCAAAGCTTAACGAACCAATCGCTCGAGTTCCTGAATGACTCTCTAGGGCGGATGATTCGACGCACTCTCAAATCGAGGGCGAAAATAAAAAAGGGTCGGGGCCCATTTGAGTCTGGAGCGCACACGCATGCAAAGCAAGGAGTGAAAACGATAATCGGCCGAAGTTGAAGAGGAGCAAAAGAGGAGCAGCAGGAAGTGATGGCATTGATAGGCGGAAGATGGCAGGTGACACAGGCTAAATCGTGCCTTCCATAGATATTTAGAAGCCTATCTCGTTCTAGGTTAGCAAGCGGACAACAATGGCGGAAGGAGCGAAGTCAAAGTCGAAGTCATAGAAGGCCATTCCCACCTCCCGCCTCAGTTTGCACTTCACCGTTCAATCACCACATCACATCGTCCCTCACTCTCAAATCCAAGACAGTATTTCTCTCTCTCCACTGCATCCCTCAAACACCGTCCCTTGAACTCTTGCGCTAGTTACGCCCAAAGTTGGGTTCGGCAGTGATAGACCCGAATATTGCCCAACATCGATTTTTCTTTCTCAGACTCATCGCCACGAGAAGCGCGAATCGGAACAGATATCGGTAGCCAACACTCCTACTTTCACAATGAGTAGTCCGCCATCGTCTCCCTTGATGGATCCGGTCACCATCAGTGAGGATATTGCTCCGTTGCCGTCCTTCAAAGCCAAGGGTGTTGCAAATGTCGATTTCGACGGCGTCCTTTCCAGGCCACTCAAAGTGCACGAGGATGTTCGGTCTGGCTGTGGTGGCCAAACATGGCCAGCGGGTATGCTTCTCGGCAAGCACATGTTGCGTTACCACAAAGACCGACTCAGCGACGCTCGGGTGTGAGTTTTTTCTTCTCTTTTCAATGGGCCTATAATCGCATGCATGTGACTTGAATCAGGACTTTTGTTCTGGCTTGTGCGGACAGTGTGAGGACAATCAACAACGGAGCAGACTTGCTGACCCGTGGGTCTCAGATTGGAACTTGGTGCTGGAGGCGGCCTCATCGGACTTGCCGTTGCTCTCGAATGCACGCTTCGAAATCCTTTGCTGGTAACAGACCAAATGGAGATGTATGAGCTGATGCAGCACAACATCAAACTAAACGATCTACAAGACAAGGCAAAAGCCATGGTACTCAACTGGTGCGTGTCCTCGGATTTATGGTTATGCGTAACTTCCTATTTGATGGACTCGATGCGAGCCGCTTTGCTGACAATGGCCTGTCCATGTAGGGGTGAAGAGTTGCCAGCAGCTGTGCTGGAGCAAAAGCCAGATGTGATTTTGGCAGGCGAATGCGTCTACTTCGAACCAGCATTCCCCCTTCTCATGACTACGCTCAAGGCGCTATTAGAGCTTAACCCTACAGCTGTCGTCTACTTTTGTTTCAAGAAGAGGAGAAGGGCTGACATGAACTTTGTCAAAATGGCCAAAAAGGCTTTCAAGGTTGAGGAGATCTTCGACGAGGACCGGCCCGTTTTCCAGCGCCAGGGCCTGTTTCTTTTCTCATTTACAAGCCGTACAAGTCAACACAAAGTCACCAAAAGCCAAACTGAACATCAGTTGACAAAATGACTGTCAAAGAGTGTTTCGTCTTGACAGCATCATCCTTTGTTGGCATGCATGTAGCTTACAAATCTGACTGCATCAACCTCAACCATGAAAGAAGACAATGCTGCTGACAGGAACCCGAGCCTGACCAACCAGACTAAAATACAACGCTGCCGAGTTCCCCCCGATGTCTCTTCAACTGATTCGATAGCCAGAGTCACAAAGTACTTTCAGCATGAACATAATGGAGAATGTGGGCGAGCTACTACATGGGCTCTCCACAACTGTTACTATTCGACCGAATTCGAGGGGCTGGAGGTTGTGTAAGAGAAGAATACAGAGCGCCTGCCCAACCACGCAGGCCTTGCTAGTTCTTTGCGGGCCTTGGGTCTCTAGCCTATTGTCTTTGTTGAAACAGGATACACTGTACGGGCTTGGCCGATGAAATTTCTGTCTAGCAAACAAAGCAAGCAAGCAAGCAATGCCTTCACGAGGGCTAACGTAACGCTTGTGGAGGAGGGTTGGAAGGTTTTGAGCGTTGAGAATTTTCAAGCACACCACACAGTTTAGATCACATCGCTTGAGCAGTGAAAGCGCATATTCACAAACAGCGAAGCAAGAAGAATTGACGCCCGACTCGCGAAGTGTTAGCGTCACGCATGCATTGGCGTCAAAGATTTATGCCGAAAGGTCCAACGAGAGAAGCAGCAAAGAAGGCTTTTTCCCTCACACCATTGTTCTTGGTTCTTCTTTACTGCTCTTCTGCTGCAAGCCATGAGCCGTTGAGTTGTCTAGTGGGTGAAGTGGCACTCAAGGTTACCGTTGTTCTGAACCTGGCCACTGGCTTGGGAAGAAATGGGTCCCGTTTCAACTTGGCATATGGCTTCCTCCACACCTCCACGATGCACGTTGACTCGTTGAGTGCCTTCAAGCCTCTCAAGCCTCCGCGTTTCGGGCCAGGCACAGGGCGCCAGCGGACAACCGACAGCTCAAAGATCGATTCACCTTCCCTCCCTCCAAGTCGACACCACTCCTGATTTTTTGGGCGCAACCACTCCGCAGAAGTCACACCGTGGTCAGGCACCTTGAGATTGTCATTGGCTGCCTCTCAACCCTGACAAGATCTAACTCGGAAGCTGACGACAGGGCGGCCCCTTGCAGATTGACCAATCATGACAATTTGCTTGAGGAAACATGCCCTGAATCGAACCACTGCGTAAAAGTCGCAAGTGATAGAAAACAACTTGCTCAGGTGTTGTCGACATGACTCTGATGCATCCGTCGATGGGCATACTGTACGCGCCGTACTGTCATGCACTGACGCGGTTGCATACCACTTCTCCGAGCTGCTGTCATCCCCCCCAAAAGACATTCCCATATGCGGCGGCCGATTGAGAGGGCTTTGCTGGAAGAGGCTGGTGGTGAACTTGCAGCAGAACACGATGCCCCTGGATGGTGCCACGGCACCCCTGACAATCGACATGGTTCAATTTTCCTGCTGCCCCTTGTCTCCTCCGCAGGCCTCCCTCTCGCTGGCTGTGTAGCATCTGGCTTTTTGTTACGTAGCTATTAGGGTGTTCCGTTTGCATGGTTCAGGGAAGCGGACTCTGGTAGTCTGGCTGGGTCCGGTAGATCCCAATGGCTGAGCCGCTGGGTGGAATTCTCAAGACGGGCGAGATGGCAGCCTGCCACGTCCGTGCTGTGGCCCGTTTCGTCTCCACCCACCACTTCGGAACAAGGCCAGGCACGAGAAGGACAGGGACGGGGCTATGGGCTGTGTGGGCTAAGTTGGTGGATTCCGTTGGAAAAAAACCACGCGTGGACAGGGCCCCCAGCGGAACTTTCTCAGCTGCTGCTACCGGTACCTCGGGGATGAATCCGGTACGACGCCGCCTGCGGTGCATTGCTTATACTTTCGGTACCCCTTGACTCTTACTTGGTCATTTGTGGATGCATGCAGCGATGTTCTGGGTTGCCACACCAAAGTTTTGGTACCTGGCTAGCATAGTCTAAAGCCAAGTCTTTTAAGAGCTAGCATGAAAAGCCGTCGCCGTCGTATACGGCGAGGCGTAATAAAAGAAGGCTCGTTTCCTCCCCTTGTTGTGTTTCCTCACCTACGATCTCTTCGAGTTCAAACACCACTCATTCCCACCTGAGCACTGAGCAGGACTCTCTCTCTCTCTCTCTCTCACGCACACATTCCCTCACACGACGTTAACGTCCATTCATTCAATTCTTCTTTTTTGAGCGGATTCAATTCCTGTGGAACAGAATCTCGCCTACCCTTCATTACATTGAACCCATCGCGTTGAGATACCCTTTCGTCTCCATCACAACAGAGACGTATCACAGCTACAGCCTCTCTTTGGTTGAAATCACAGAACTCGAAACAACAAACAAAACTATCAACATGAAGTCTTTCACTATCGCTTCTGCCTTCCTCGCCGCTGCGGCCGTCGCCCAGCCCCATGGCAACCCTCACGCAAACCACCACCGCCGTCACCACCAGAACGACAAGCGTGGTGTCGTCACCGAGGTCGAGTGGGTGACTGAGTACGAGTACGTTACTAAGCTCGTTGATGCCACCACCACTGTCTGGGTCAAGCCCGAGGACCAGCCTACCGTTGCCCCCGAGGCTGAGACCGAGGCTCCCAAGGCTCCCAAGGCCCCCAAGAAGGAGAAGAAGCCTGCTGCCCCTGCTGCCCCTACCACTACTCTGGTCACCAGCGTCTACACACCCCCTCCTGCTCCTGAGTCTACTACTGAGGCCGAGCCCGAGGTCGCCCCCGAGCCTACCTCTGAGTACGTCGCTCCTGTTGAGCCTACCACTCAGGCTCCCGCTCCCGAGCCCACCACCTATGCTCCCGCTCCCAAGGCTAAGCCTGCTGCCAAGCCCAAGTCTGTCACGCAGCCTGAGCCTGAGACTGAGACCGAGACTCCTGCCATCGCTCCCGTTCAGCAGGAGAAGGCCAAGACCGGCGGCAGCTCCTCTGGTGGAAGCTCCGCCTCCAAGCACGGCGAGTTCACTTACTACACCATTGGCCTGGGTGCTTGCGGTGGTCCCAGCGTTGCCGGCCAGGATGAGGATATCTCCATTGTCGCTCTCTCCCACCTTTTGATGGGTGAGGAGTCCAACAACAACCCCATGTGCGGCAAGACCATCACCATCAAGGCCAACGGCAAGACCACCACTGCTGTCGTCAAGGACAAGTGCATGGGCTGCGAAATCGACGACATTGATGTCAGCGTCAAGGTCTTCAAGGAGATCTGGGGCGGCACCGACAAGGGCCGCACTCCTGTTGAGTGGTGGTTCAACTAAGCGCCATGACAACCATGTTTTCTTGAATCATGAAAACACTACGAGGATACCCTTTTCTTACGACTTGCTCTTTCACGATACAGGAATCTCTTCACCCCTCAAAGGCGCTGGGGCGTAAAACAAAAAAGGGATTGGGTGCCTATCAAGGACCCTAGACCTAGAGATTCTGGATTGGGGTGTTTTTGGTTTCTTGGGTGGATTAGCTACGGTTGGCTTTTGATTGACTTCTATGTACATAACTTGGATCGGCTGGATAGACAAACAAACACAGAACCCTTCAAATGGGACTTAACTTTTTGATTACATTGCGGGTTTATTGCCCCTCGTTTTTTTCGGTGATCTCTCATCTTGCATTGTCTTTATTTTTACAACCTAATCTTATGGTAGATGAGCCAAGCGAGCGGACCCTGTCCTACTGTCGCTATTAGTAGTGGCCGCTTTAACACCACCCATGCCTACGCACATGCGCCATCAACAGCTTAAATGAGCTGTGGTCTCAGCTGAAAGAAACCTTGACGATTGACAGCCAACCAACGTAGATGGGTCCCGGGAATTGAAACCAACAGTGTAATGAATATCTCTCGGGCAATTGCAGTAAAACAAATTATCATCCCCGGTTGATCGACCAGACAAACAAAATATGGTCTCCAGGGGTGAGAGAGGCGCTGGGTCTTGAACTTGAAGCATGCTAACTCAGCCACTCCCTTTCTATAATTGACAAACGACTAATAGTACGGAGTAAGGGGCAACGTAATCGAGGGCTGAAAAAAAAAAGGTAGTGTATTACGAATGATTCTGATTTGCCCTTGCGAAAAAGGAGAATGTGAAGAAAAAAGTACAAAGGATGTGTAATAATTCTACACCTGACAGGAGGCGTTTTGAATACGAACTACTACGGATACGGATACAAATACAGGCATTAAACAGACTCTAAAGACTCCCCGTCCCAACCGCGCGCGATGCAATGCATGTACATCTATTGTACCGTACTCAATATCGCGCATTGTCCTGTCTCGGCCCAAGAAGAACAGCCCAAGCACATGTAGCACAGCCTCCAATGGCAACTCCGGGTCGTAAATCGTGAAATCAGCAACATGCAGTGCAGTCGCCAGCCCTTAAAGCAGGTTCAGAAGCTCCTCCACATAACGGCGTGTGTCAACGCCGATGCCTTGGGCGAGCTTGCCTGCACCCTCGGTGACATCTGTACGGAAGCCGACGTGGTCACTTGCGCGGCGGATGAGGAAGATTTCCTTGGCAACATCCGGGTGGCGTGGATCGGGGTGTGAGTCCCTCCTGTCATCGTCGTCGTCATCTGAGGCGGCCCTTTGGTTCGTATCTCCACCGTCTCCGGCCTCATGAATGGTAGAGAGGTTGTTCGAGGAAGCGTCTTCCTGACGGTCGAGCAGACGCGTCCAGACGATCCACCATCCACGGTTGGACTTTTCAGTACGCTCAAGAGCAGTTGAACGGGAGCGAGTAGCGACATAGAGATTGATAAGATGAAGGTGAGTGTTGAAAGCATCGGCGCGGGACCAAGCCTCCGAATCAACATAGGTGTCGGGGATATTAGGTATAGACGAGTGGAGGGTCAAAGAGACCGGGTCCCAGACCAGATCGTAGATGCTGTTCCCCGGGCTGCTACTGCTGGAGTCAACGTCGGCGCCGGGTCGCTCAGGGCGGTACTTTGTTGAGAGGAGGAGTGGCTTGCGGAGAGGGGCAAGTTGATGATGCAGGGAGCGATATAGGGAGTCCATGGCGAGGGAGTCGGTGCGCAGGTTGAAAAAGAAGGTGAACATGAACGGTCGGTTGACGTAGACAACGACACGCAACTTCTTGGCCTTGTTGAGGTCGTGTGAGTCGTAGCCAGGTATCATATTACCGACCACCTGTGACTGTGTAAGAGCACTGGCTGGATGCTCAAAGTCACGTACAGTTATGGCCTCTGGTCTATCCAGAGCCTCACTCTCAAGCTCAATGTTCACAGTCCGCAATACAGTACGAGAATTGTGTTCTCCATCACCAGCATCGTCGGAGCTTCCACTGTCAGATCCGCTGTAATCCTCGTTGATCTCCCCTTTGAGGCCAATGAGATAGTGGCCAGCAGCCTCGTACGAGGGTGTACGTTCCGTCATGTTGGGTCGAGTGAGTTTTGAAGTATCTTGAGTAGGCTTCGATTCCTGCTCTGGAGTTGGAGATTGATTGGCAGAAGAGTCGCCAGCACCAGTACCGCCAGGTAAGGACCAGTATGTACCATAGCCCAGCTTGAGGTAGCTGACCATCTTATCTAACCTGCCATCTTCGGTCGCTTGTGCTTGCGACTGGTCTTTGCTAGAGCTATCCGGGGTCTGCTGCTCCGTTGAAGGTTTTGAGGATTCAGTAGCTGCTGCTGTTTGTGCTTGGTCTTGGGTTGCTTGCTGTGCTGCTGCTCTTCTCCTTTTTGCGCGTCGAACTGATGTTGGACTCTCAATTATTCCATAAGCGTGATCTCCCCAGGTATAAAGATCCTCCATCCAGTGCGTCACGTCTCTCAATGACTTTCTGGACAGAGCACCCGTACCTAAAAAGATGGCACCGTCGTCGGGACCAGGCTCTTTTCCTGTTCCTAGCCATTGTTCAGGATCACCATAGATGTCGTTTGGAGGAGGCGATTCAGGGTCATAGTCGCCGAATTTGCAGGCGACTAAATCAACGAGCCCTTCTATTCTCCCAACCAGTCCCTCCAGCACGGCTCGCTCACCACTGCCGCGATCTTCCTCTCCTACACCAACTCCCAGTTCACCAGAAGAAGCGATGTTAATGCCACCAAAGATGTCGCGAGCTGGGTTTCCATGCATCATAACATTCCAAGTGGAAAGATATAGGTCCCAGTAGCGGCTCAGTATAGTAACGAATTTGGTTCGCTTGTTTCGCACAAACATGGCGCTCAACGAAGAGTCCTGGTGCATAAGGAAGGTACTATGGGCCCGTAATAGATCGCGCAATAACAAGTTCCCTGGCTTTATCTCGCGGCTGGAGTATTCATATCGATCTTCGGCGGGCTCGCTGTTCTTGGTAGCGAGTCGCGGCGGGAGAGGTAGCTTGGTCAGGTCGATGCTCTAGAGATGCTGGTAAGTATAGTCCTATATCGAAATAGAGCCAACAAGTCTTACTGCCAGAATCCACCATCCGGGCTCCAGCTCATGAAGTATGACTCTCGATTTCTCGGTGTCGATAGTATCTACAGCTGAGCCACTCGCAAAGCCGCGACTGAAGCTAGCCATGCCCTGGGCAAGGCCGATCTGTCGCAAGCGCTCATTGCGCTCTTCTGGGGAAACATCTTGCGTGGGCTGACCGCGAGTACGCCGGCGTTTGTGTTGAGTAGCCTGGGTGGTCACAGAGGCATAGTAGACGATTTGGTCCTCAATGGTCTCATCGGTATTGCCAAGCGTGGGGTTGAAGATTGTCAGGAAGCCGAGCTGAGCGGGTACAATGGTACCAGGTGCTGGAGGCGCTGAACGAGTAGCCATTATGGTGAGGTCTCGTGTATCTCCTCTTGAGATGGCTTCTATTTTTTTTCTTCGTGTTTCTGACTCGGGTATTGTCTTCCTTTTGTTTTTGCGCGTCGCTGATGTGATTAGCTCGTCACTCCAACAATACTTTGACGCAGGTAGATCGGCGATCGCGATGGCCCGCCTCCAATGAAGCTTCCGATACCCGTCCAAACGCTCAAATATAACGGGCGCCAGTAATAGAAACGTTCAAAAAGAAAAGAATGAAGAAAAGAATGAGGGGGGAAAGAGAAGAGAGCAGGATAGATAGATGTTGGCTCTACACTCAAAAGGCCTCGATCATGCGGCGGATGTGTTTGGTATCGGAGGTTATAGCCCGACTCGACAACGATTGGATACATTGAATGCCCAATTGAGTTGTTGCATCATGTGGGACAGGGAAGCCGAGAGGAAGGTGAGATGGGATCGAGATTCGATTCGGCTGGCCCGAGGAAATGGGAATGGACATGAACAATTTTAATGCACGAGTGAGTCTCGATTCTTGGGAAATTTGCCCCGCGAATTCTCGAACATCGGATCAACATGCAGAATTTCCCCTTCCCTTGCCATTTTACCCATGGCGCTTGTGCTACTTCCCAAACAATGCCATAATTCTAGAACAATACCCATGAAAACAAACCATCGCTAGCTCCCCGGATCTATCTGAATACAACCAATCAACCTGTCTTTCCAAATACATGGTCTTGCAAATATCCTAAACACCTGATCTATTCGTCCCCGTTTGTATCGACTCATTCTTTTCACCCTCTCCAAAAACAGTCCGTCTCTTCTTGGCCATGGCATACGCCTCACTGGCCCGTTCTCGCTGGTCCTTCAACACCTGCATTGGTGACCTAGTTTGATCCTGAGCTTTCATGCTATCAGTCCTAGGGAAGCCCCATCTTCTCCGCTCTCTTCTCTGACTGCGGTCAAAGCTGGAAAACTCTGCCCAGATAAAGTAGAGTACAAACGTTACCAATGTCAGGGGAACTGTGATGGCCCAGTATAGTCGGAACTGAGGTGTGGATGGTACCCCGATATCTCCCTCCTTAACATTATCCCAGTCGAACAGATCGGTCGAGAAGAGTGCTGAGATGAAACTGCCCGGCAAGAAGAACATCGTGACAAATGCAAGCGTCTTCATAGAAGCAGCGTCGCGGAGAGTAGATATTGAGATGATGTAGTTGGAGAGGCTGTAGTTTTCCGATATGAGGTTATTCAGCTGTGATGTTCAATTAGCCTTGCCATTCTGCCAATCGTTGAGATAGACGTACCACATCAATCTGGATTTGCACCCTCTTCAATGTGTATTCCCTGTCCATAGCCTGCATAATCAACCGTTGCTGAAGAACCCCGACATGATTCTTCATAAGTGCGTCTGCCTCGGGCGTTGCACTTTGGCCTAGGCTCAATCTCTGCTGAACAAAGTCGAGAAGCTTTCCTAGTGTCTTGTATTTCCTCTCCGTGCTCGCCAATCTTGTTGCATATCCCGACATCTGTGCGCTGAGAGTCCCAAGCTCACCAGCTGCGATATGCTTTCGCTCTGTCTTGAAGTCCGAGTACCCAGTTCGCGCTTCTATCTGCTGGATACCGGGCTTCATAGTGCCCTGCGTTAGCTCAATCTCTCCATGAAACATGAAAGCAAAGAGAAACGCAGGAAACATGGCATGGCTTGCTGTAGTAAGCTGCCATTTGCTCTTGCTTTTGAGGAGCCTCGTTAAGTCTCGCTGCTCCCCATCCCCGGCCAGTATTATGCCATAGGTGACACCTGGACGCGAAGAAGGGGACTTGAAGCGAGTGTGTGACCATATAGACGCGAGCTTTGGCGCATAGCAGAAAGCAAAGGCCTGTTGGTCGGCTTCAGGTTTGGTGACATCGGGAAAGGCATTTACACCGGCGACGCAGCTCGAAAAGTAATTGTAGGCAAGCTCAAGCCCAAACTTGTCTAATATCTGTTCCTTGGCATCTTCGGGGAGTTCAACACGCGATTCGTCGAGACTGAACTTGGGCCATATGAGGCGTAGAATCAGAGACTCGGGCCCTGTCGCTTTTGAGGTCCTCGTTTCTGCAGCAAGCCACGACGCGACATCGGGTATGGTAGTGTCGCCTTGATAGTAATCTACAATTCCAGTATCATCCCTGCACCAAAGCTCACTGTACTTGAACGATAGGACGTCGTGGGACTGTGTGAGGCGTCGTGGATTGAACTCGGCAATCTTGTGGTATATTTCATCCATTTGTGCGGAGCGTTAGCGTCTTGGAAGGCAGATTGATGGCTAGGCGCATGAAATGAGGGTCTGTAAGGCTGAGTTAAAGGTGTTGTATATGGCCAGGCGTTTTCGACAGGGGCAGCGTCAGAATATATGGACGGGCGTGAAGGCATCTGCTTAGGAATTGGGGACTGGCGAACCATTGACGATCTGCTGCTTCAGCTGCTCATTACCTGCATCGCCCAGCTTTCGAGAGAAACCCGTTTGGGCGCAGCCAATCGCCCAAGAGCAGTGAGACATGGGTTCTGGACCCTTGCTTTTGAACATCTAGTTAGATTGGGAAGACGCCTGGTAACTTGAGTCAACTTGAATGACAGATGATAGAAACATCAGCTTTAACTGTTTCAGACGTCTCTATTTGTTTCCTTTGTTCCTTTTCAATCCTATTGTTGTCCGCTGGTTGTGACAACTAGACACTTGGTTGTTTTGGGCTGAAGCTGAATGAAGCGCCTCTCTGTCAGCACTGCCACCAAATGTATGTTTGAGGCTGTACATACATACATAATGTCTCACTCTGAACCAGTTTTCATCCCTTTGCCTTGTCCGTCTCTTATTCCAAATCGCTGGATATACCTACACATTATTTATTGCCGTCACTGACATTTTAGCCAAGAAGAACCTTTGGCGGGAAGACGGGAGCCATCCACGATGGGCACCAAAATAGATCCAGCCCAGCCCTACAAAACCTCCCTATCGTTAGTTAGAGCTGGCCAGAGCTCCAGCTTCTGTGCCGCCGCTAGAGCAGCCTGAGCTACTTTACCTTAGGTACCTTACAGTACCCCACAGGTCCCCTCTTTAGCGGTCGTCTCCAACGCGCAAGCCGGCAGATGCGATGACGGTTGCGGAAAACGCTCAGGATCACATGCATCAATTAATAGAGTCGAGGTTTCGAATTGGGATAAAAAGAATCATGATCGAGTCCATGCCAGGTTGGGTAGTGCAGATATCCATGCTTCTTTCTAGAGCTCATGAGCTATATTTAACCATACAAGACCCCATGTAAACAAACACATACCTGTCTACGTCATCCCCGTCATTATCATTCACACAGCATCTTACCTCGTACTTTATCGTAAGCTTCCCCGCCGCTGACCGGACTTGGATCATTCATTCTCCCCTCCTACATCATCACAACCATTTACACTTCACGTCACTAGACCTGTAACCTCAATTAGATACCAATTTCGCTCACAATCAAGCTAGGCCCTCTGGCCCAACCAACATCATGGAGTCCTTCTCTCAGCTCAAGCGTCGTACCACCGACATCCTTCACAATGTTCAGCAAAACCTCCCTTCTATGCCTTCCGTCCCTTCCGTCCCCTCGGTTACTTCTCAGAAGAAGGATTCTATCAAGGGCACATGGGAGCGCATCGATGCTCCCGACGTCCCTCGCTCTTCTCACTCTCTCAACATCGTCCACGGAACAGCCTACATCTTTGGCGGCGAGGTCAAACCCCGGAAACCCGTCGACAATGATATGCACGTAGTTACCCTTCCTTGGAGCAGCGCTGGCGCCGATTATCTCAAGGTCAAGGCAGTCGCTGCCAGGCCAGATGAGCAGCCGACGAGGGTTGAGACTCAGCCGCCCGCTCAGCCGACCGCTCAGACAGAGGCCGAGGAATCAGACGAATCCGCTGAAGACTCAGCTGAGGAGGAGAACGAGAAGAACCTCGACGAAGTCTCACTCGCCGAATCCGACCAGGAAGCCGAGGAAGCCCAAGGCCAGTCCAAGGGTAAAGAGCCCGCTGGTCCTGAACGACCGGAATTGGGCGACGTCCCAGCCCCGCGAGTCGGCCATGCCACTGCCGTCATCGGAGCCCGTATCTTCATTTTCGGCGGCCGTGGCGGTCCCGACATGCAACCTCTTGACGAGGCTGGCCGCGTTTGGGTCTTTGACACTCGCTCCAACACATGGTCATTCCTCGATCCAGCGCCTGCTGTTCCGGGCGGTAACATTATCCCCCAGCCCGCCCCACGAAGCTACCACTCAGCCACTTCCATCGACCGTCCCCGAGATTTTGCCCCTACCCGACCTAAGGAACCCGAAACCTGGGGACAGTGGGCTCTAGGAGACACTTCCAAGACTGGCATTCCTCAGGCCCCCATTGTTGGCAATGTTGCTGAAGATGCTACAGACGAGGAGTCGGACGGCTACGGCACCTTCTTCATCCATGCAGGATGCCTCGCCAGTGGCGAGCGTACCAATGATATCTGGGCCTTCAACGTCCACGACCGCACTTGGAGTGAGCTTCCTGCTGCACCTGGACCTGCTCGAGGTGGCACCGCCATTTGTGTGAGCAAGACACGCCTGTTCCGATTTGGCGGTTATGATGGCGAGAAGGAAATCGGAGGACAGCTTGACTTCCTCCATCTCGAGGTTGAGACATTCGACGACAAGGGCACGAAGGGCGAGGTTGCAGTTCGTGCCCGCGGCGGCTGGCAGATCGTTCTCGAAAGCGATCCCAGCGCGGAGTCCACTGAAATCCACGCCGAGCCAGCCCAGGTCTGGCCGGAGCCTCGAAGTGTCGCATCTTTGGAGGCCATTACTTCAGGCGCTGGTTATGAATACCTCGTCCTGACAATGGGCGAGCGTGGCCCCAGCTCAGAGGGCCATGAAGGCGCAGGAAAGTTCTTCAACGATGTTTGGACGTTCCAGGTGCCTCCTTTGGGCATGACTGCTGCTAGCGTTACTGCTGCTATGTGGCAAGCTGTCGGCCGTAAGACGGGCGAGGGCAAGTGGACAAAGGTTGATCTGGAACCCTACGACGACGACAATAGTGACGAGATGCCCGAGTCAAGAGGCTGGCTCGCTAGCGCGCCCATGGGCGAACTTGAGGAGAGCGGCATCCTGATCTGGGGTGGTCTTGCTGAGGACAACGACAGACTCGGAGATGGTTGGATCTTGCGGGTGGGTGATGTCTAGATAAAAGACTGATCAAACGATTGGCTTGGATAGTTCTTTTGGCGTAACTTGTTTTGTGGCGATACTTTCAATTGTACGAATGAAAGAACGGAAAAATAAGGAAACCCCGTACAAACTCAATACCTCACATAGTATAGTATATTGTTCTTGATGAGAATTCACGTATTCTATACCAGGGATAGCATTCAACATGGTGTTATGTACAATCGTGACCTCCCGCTCGGCACTTTTTGCATCGTCCACCCCAAAGCATTTCTTGCCTTTAAACTAAAAAAGAGAGATAATAATGTTATAATTCTACAGGTCCGCCCTCGTGGTCTCGGTTCCCCAGGGCTCTGAGGTAAGGTTTGTCTGACCAGCGCTGTTCTCGCATGTGTCTCGGCTGCTGAGAGGGCCGGGCTTGGGGACGTTGACGGCGGAGGGATCGGTGGAAGTAGCCTTGGCCTTGAGAGCCGTGAGAAGTTCGACTACGGACTTGGGGGTAAGGTCCTCGTAGTAGTCGTCGTTGATCTGAATCATAGGAGCGTTGACGCAGGCACCGAGGCACTCAACCTCGAGGATGGTGAAGAGGCCGTCGGCGGTGGTCTCGCCCTGCTGAATTCCGAGGTGCTCCTTGATAGCCTTGACGATAACATCAGAGCCGCAGCCACCGAGTTGGCAAGGGGTCTGTTGAAGCAATTGTTAGCCAAATTTTGTCTTGTTGGTGCTGGGCGTCTTCAATGACGTCTATCCGCCATTGCCACGGACTATCACGAAGCAATTGCTGTCGGGAAACGCGTGCTCCGAGCAGTAGGAGAACATACCGTAGTGCAGATCTGGACAAAGTACTTGCCCACGGGAGTTCGATTGTACATGGTGTAGAAAGAGGCAACCTCGTACACTCGCATGGGGGGCATCTCGAGGAGACGGGCGACCTCGTTCATGACGCTAATACTGGTGAAGCCGTGCTGGCGCTGGCCGAGGTCGAGCATAGGCATGACAGCAGCCTTCTTGTACTGGGGAGGGTATCGCTTGAGGATCTCGGCAATGACGGTCTGGTTCTCTTCGTTGAACTTGAAGGGGATACTGGGGTTGTTGTCCTCGGTGTTTCGATGCTGTCACACACATGAAATGTCAGACAGGTTCTCCATCACTTGGGAAGCAATTGCGCCCTCTGGAAGAACGGTAGATGAACGATTGATCCAGAGGCGCAGTTGACAACGCCAATTGGACTACTTACCACCATGAGAGAGTCGCTTCGTCGGCTGGCTGTGAGGGAGAATGCGGCGCGAGACTGAGGGCGGGCGGCCCGGCACGCCGGCCGGATGGCGGAGCGGAAGAGAGGAGTGAGCCGACTCGCCATTGTGAAGTGTGAGGTTGTGGTTGTAGATGAGCGAGCGGAGCGGGTTCGTCGGGAGGCGGGAGGGTTTGTGAGGCGATCGTGAGGTCGTCGGTTCCGGGTCTTGTCAAAATGTCGCCGTCGTAGCGAGCATTGCAATTCGAGTTGGAGCTGCTTGCAAAATGAACATCGATGATTGGTGCATTTAACCCTCGGTTTAGCCGGGCCCGGGGTGGACCGAAAGAAAGGTACGTATCGAATTGCTTGCGGGAGGTGGAGTTGGAGGTTCACCTCTTTCACTTTCATCAAGCTACTAGGTATGCTCTGCTGTTATCATTATGCTCTTTAACTTTCAGGTTTTGTCTCAACTATGGCTTGAATCATTTTCTAGAGTCTTTATTCACTTCTCAGATAAGTTTGCAACAGCACTATTCTTAGCTAGGCAGCAAACTTGTCAAGCCATGTATTGCAGACTGGCTACCAACACGAAGCAAACACGATTTGGGTCGCTTACTGGAAACTCATCAATCAAAGGCCGTCTATCACGGTAGGAATGGGTTCGTAAAAGTCTGTCTGCCTTGACAGCCTTGAGTAACAACAACTCTGCAGTCCTCCTTAGTAGCCCAGCATATCTTGCCAACACATAAAATGCCGTCTTTTACACGAACAAAATGACACGCTAAGAAGAAGAATTTCGCGAATTTGGTGGCACTGCATTCTACTCTGTCCTTGTGCGCAATCTCTCATGTCTTTTGGTGCGCCTGACTGGAATTCATGTTGTGGCTCGCCGTGCAGTTTCAATAGCCTATGGTCCAACTGGATGCAGGATGAGGGTGGTGTTGGGTGGTGATCAGCATGCGTCTTGGAGATATTGACAAACATTGTAGATCCAATTGGATTCACTCCGTTCAATTGCACAAGTGGGATCCAACACGCTGATCTCTTTCAGCCCCAAACGTAACGACAGCAAACCCAGATATTGCTAAGTTTGACTTTACACATAATTCCTTTCGTGTAGGACAGTCGAGAAAATTCATCGTGCTTGACAGTATTGTTCAAGTGTTGCTTTACACTCGCTTCCTCACGTGCGAGAGCTAAACGACAGCGTACACGGTCAATATAAGCTTAAAGGGCCTTGGTGTTGAACCCCGTCCGTCCCGTCGACCACAATACAAACCCGAGTCAAGGTGACTCTGCAACCTCAGGCTGTGAAAAGCCCGTTGGATCGCTGGGGCAGCACAATTGTATAGCTCGGCTAGAGGCTTGCCTCCTGCTATGAGACATGGACAATGGATTGGGTGCTTAGGTGGCACAGCCGCTCATGCTGTGGTTCTCAAGGCTCATAGCACGGGACTGCCGATGAGACTTGGTCCTGCGGTTGATAACTCACAAGATCGGTCGCATGCGGTTGGTTCGACCAACGAATGATTTGATAGATCCTTGTGAGCGACTCTAATATTGTTGGTTTGAGGTCGTGATGTGGAGGCGGGGCCAGAGTAGGGAGCCGGCGTTGTGATGGCTGAACTACCTAATTTTAGTTAGTCGTAGGATCCAATTCTTCCATAGATGGAAGGGCTGAAATGTACAAACAGTTCATGTATATAATATCGAGCCAGTCGCATCAATAATGCAGCCACGGGTGTAATTATTGATTGACCCCCGTCATTCAATTGATCTGACCTGATCTGGTGCTATCCCCCGTTATGAGTTGACGGTCCCTGCTACCTCAAGGTGAGTGAGCAACTCTAGATTAGACCCTTGCTAGTAGCATCATTCAGCTCATACCTTAAAGTTAGCCACTTAAGAAAAGTGCCAGATCTTAAATGAACTACGGAAGGTACATAGTGCACCTCCTTCTCGGGGTTTTCAGCTCAGCTCAGCTTGGCTTGGTTTGATAGGCAACTGCGACTCCTCCTTTGGCTTCCACTTTCTCAACAAAGGAAACCCTCAATTACATGGAGTCCAACTTTTCCTCTCCCCTTGATTCAATCTCTTCTAAACAACTACGCCTTGCCTTTTGGCTACTATCGCATCATGCCAATTGAATCGCGATTCTCTGTCTCAGTTCCTAATTGCTCGATACAGCAATGGGTCTTCGGCTCACCTTCTGGCTCCTTGCCAGATAAGAAAGCCTTCATCGATGCTGATCAACCTCAGGAGCGCTATCTCACCTATAACGAAACCCGACTTCTTTCAAAGCGTATCGCCGTCGGTTTAATCAACAATGGTCTCAAACCGGGTGATCGTGTTTTACTCTTTGCGAGTAACAGCATCTTCTTCCCCACCATTGCAATGGGAGTATGGATGGCAGGGGGAGTCTTCACCGGAGCAAATCCTGGATATGTCACTCGAGAGTTGGTTCATCAACTGAAGGATAGTGAGGCATCATTCATGATTGCTGCCGATAGCGTCATCGGAGTTGCATTAGATGCTGCCACACACGTTGGTATGGAGAGTTCTCGGGTCTTTTTGTTAGATTCGACATGGCCAGACTCATCTGTTCTTGAGACACAACCTTATGAGGGAAGCAGGCATTGGACAGAACTCATTGCAGCCAAGTCAGAAGGCGAGAGATTCGAATGGATTGAGCCAACAGATTCCAAAAACTCAGTTTGTACTCTCAATTACAGCTCGGGTACTGTATGTTACAATCCTGTGTTAACAGTTATAGCAGACAGATGAATCAGCTAACAACTATAGACCGGAATCCCCAAAGGCGTCGAGATATCACATTACAATCACGTTGCCAACAGCTGCGGCGTTACAACTTTTCACAAACTCGATCCCGATTTCGAAGCTCGACGTCAACGTGCCGCTGCTCTGTGTTTCCTCCCGATGTATCATGCCTTTAGTCAAGGCTACTTCATCACTAGTTTCCCTTACGAGCGAGTTCCTGTCTACATCATGCCTTCTTTTGACTTTCCCAAAATGCTTGCTCACATCCAGGCTTTTCGCATCACAAAGCTCCTGGCTGTCCCGCCTATTCTAGTCGTCATGTCAAAACATCCGCTTGCACGCCGTGCCGACCTCAGCAGCATCGATATGATTGCATCCGGCGCTGCGCCACTAGCGAAGGATACGCAACGTGAGATAGCCGGAATGATACCTATGGGTGAATCAGTCGTACGACAAGGTTGGGGAATGACCGAAGCGACTTGTACTGCACTTTCGTGGGACCCTAACAAGGCTCCCAGCTCTGCGGCTGGAGAGCTGACCCCGGATTCTCAAGCCAGGTTAGTCGACATCGAAACTGGAGATGAAATTACAGTCGCAAACACTCCTGGAGAACTATGGATCACCGGTCCTACTGTGATGCGCGGCTACTGGCGTAACCCTACTGCGACACGAGACGCCTTTGTCACTGATTCGGATGGCACTCAATGGCTTCGCACCGGAGACGTCGCTTATGTGGAAGAGTATGCGAAGGGAACACTTTTCCATATTGTGGATCGTGTCAAGGAATTGATCAAGGTCAAAGGTATGCAAGTTGCTCCGGCTGAGCTCGAATCTCTCCTCCTTGAACGGGAGGATGTTGCCGATGCTGCTGTTGTCGGGGTTATCATCGACGGCGAGGAGTTCCCCCGTGCCTATGTCGTCAAAACATCAAACGGAAAAGACACAACCCAAGAAGACATCGCCAACTGGATAGCAAATCGGGTTGTCAAGTACAAGCAACTTAGGGGTGGTGTAGTCTTTGTTGACACGATCCCTAAAGTTCCTGTAAGTTATCGACTCCTTCTCTGCACAACTCAGCATTCTTTAAGCCCCAAAACTTACATGCTACTACCACTAGTCAGGCAAAATCTTACGAAAGACACTTCGTGAGCGAGCAAAACGTGAAGTTAGCAACGGCCTAGAGGTGCGCGCCAAGCTGTAGGTCAGCGGCGGCGACGGGCGCGCATGCTAATCTCTTGTATTGTTTTCGCAGACGGTGACTCTTGTTACGTCTACGAAGATGTATGTAGTACAGCAAGTCGGTAGAGAGTCCAGGTCACAGTTGGTGACGTATACAAGATCTTATATCTTTAGTACATAATCACCCTATGATAAGTATACTATGCTTTCTTCTTGTCTACCTCTATGATTAGCTAGTTGATAAATTATCATTGGCAGACCGCGTCCTGACTAGGTGCGCTGTAGAATATGCTAGCTGTTTGTGAGGGTCAAAGTCGATTGCAGCTACATCACAACAGACACCTCGCCGTTATCAGTCATGACCAGGGCACCATCAGATCTCTGTCTGCGCCAGAAATTAGTGGCTCGCAGAACTGCATCATCAATCAAAAACCACCATTTTCTCGCGAATGTCTCAGATACCTCCCATCCAGCCTCATCCCACGCAGCATTGCCCCAGACTCGGAATGCGTCTTGGACCAGATCCTCGGACAGCTTTTCTTGGTCGATAATTTGCAGGGAACGGAGGAGCCGGTCCCGAACACCAGGGAATGGAATAATTTCGACGTATGAAGGATGAGGAATTGTTCTTTGCAGTTGCGTGGGCGCGAGGGAAAAGGGTATGGCAGATTCGGAAGACTCAAAGGTGCGCAAGTGGGTGGTATCTGTGCAGGAGAGCTGGAGGGTAACAGCATTGAAGGTGTATGCTGCAACTGTGGCAAGCGGCGTCAAGATGATGAAATGGGTGTCGAGATCTGGGGGAGGCATATCAGAACTCCCATAGAGTGGCGGCGATGCGTCCATGCCCGCCGTACTTGGTGCTTCAGCCAAGCTTTCGGCTATGACTCGGTCATCGTTGGACATTTGCTGTATAGTTCTGCCAGCTTCGTCAGAGGTAGAGGCAAGGCTGTTTCTGTTGATATGAGAGCTGGCTGCTGATTTACCCCTAATGGCATTTGGCTTGGTCCCAAGGTTGGCTCCTACTCGCAAAGGCTAGTCAACTCTCCATCAACAAGCTAAGATGTGATGTTGATAGTGAGCATATAAACCCCCTTTAATTTACTTACTGCGGGCTCTTTGGGCAAGTCTGTTTTGGATTCTTTTGCGGTCCTCGGTATCTGTGACTGCAGACCAGTCATCTTCTTGTCGGAGAACATAAGGTGTCCATCTGTCACGCATCTTTAGAGTGTACGGTGAGGGCTATCAGAGGTTGATATAGTGGAGGGTATGGGATTTATGGATGAGTAAGGTTAACTAACTTAGACTCTGTGCATACTGTAAGTCTGACCGACGGTTTCTGACATTGGGCCCTCTCTCTTATTTGTAAGCCATCGTGACGCTAACTAAGATACTGTAACCACCAACCACAAGGATACAGTTCAATATCTAGCATGGCCTGGGCTTTTATCTTACTGCAATTCACCGCCCCAAATGATCTGGAGTTCGTCTCCAACTGAGATCTTGACACTGCTGGCATCAGCAAAATCGGCGACGTCGGCGTTGAGCGTCTCCTCATGGGCCGGATCGCTAAAGAATCCGGCCATGTCCTTCACGGTAGGAAAGATGAGGGTAATTATGCCGTCCGTGTCAGAAAACACAAATTGCTGTGCCATTTCTGGTCCAAGGTGTTCCTTGAACGAAGCTGCATGAGATTCGAACAGATGGTGCTGATGAGGTGTCCAGAGTCAGTATAGAGCAGGTAAAATATCTGGCTCTTAGATGAGCGCACCTGGACGTAGGATATGCCGTTGTGTTTCAGTATCACTGGCCCAGCCATCTTTCCGTGCAGGGTGAAGCGGCGAGAGAACTCGGCTTTTGATACACCCTCTTTTCTTTTGGCCGATACGGTAGCTCTGAAGATGCCTTTGAAGGGGGCAGTGGCGGTTTTATCGGCAGTAGACATGTTGAAAGTAGGTAGTGAAGTTGTAGATTGTGAGTGAGATGTTGTGTTTAGATAGTAAAGCGGTTCGAATCTTATATAGGCACCCATACTATATGTTGCTTGGGTTGCGCCGTGGGCATCGGCGTCAGCTTTAACATGTTGGCAAGGTGGCATGTCAGAATTCCACTGCTGAAGCTTTTAGTAAGTTTTTGTCCTCTGAAATCTTCTGAAAAGTTTTCATTGTTTATTGGTCCTTGCCTATGGGTTACAAATGCAAGTGTCGTGGTTGTCAGAAACCAAGTGTCAGAAAGTCACCATAGATGTCAGAAAGCAACATGGTCAGAAACTCTTGGTTGAGCCGCGGTCTTACGAGCATAAGATCATGTTCTCTCCTTGGTGCTTCCTTCACACACGCTATGATTTTATTAGAGACGGATCAAGGAAGTGCGTTGCTTCTGTCTACACTTGTGAGACGACAGCGGGAGATCATGACTTCGAGTATATTCAGACGATGGGTATTAGAACCCCGCAAGAGAAACGAAGCATTTGAGACTCTGCATCTTGCATCTGCACAAAGGGTAAGAGTGCATATCTCAAGAAGATGGGTGCTACTCACGTTGTCAACTATAGTGAGATCCCGGATTGGAGTGAGACAGTTAAGAACCTTACCAAAGATGGAACTGGCGTTGATCTTGTCGTTGAAGTAAGTCTCGACGAGTCATGTCTATTTACAGGCTTAGTTCTAACGATGAGTGCCTGGAGCAACTGCTCCTTTAAGCCGTCGATTGATCTCTACAATATGTATCAGGTTATCGAATATCCAGTCTATTCCTAGTTTCCTGCAATAGGATACTTGCATCAGATTTCATCTCCAATCATCATCCTAACCTCTTCCACTAGCGTCGAGGGAATCACCATGTCCTTCGCCCTATCAGCTCTACCTCCATCAATTCTATACTCAGCCGGCAGCTTCACACCCTCTTTAACTCCCAATATCTCCTGGGCAACCGCAATCGCACACCTCGCCGCTACCGGCATTCCATGACCCGTATATCCAACACTAACCCACAGGCCTCTATCTTCACCGCCTAGAGCTGCGGGTAGTTGGCCAACCCAAGGATAGCTATCCTTTGAATAGCCCATGATTCCCGTCCACTCATATGTAGCTGGAAGGGTAGCGTCCTCCGCTTCTTCTGGTGCCTTTAGCTTGAGTGTTTCGTGAAGTGAGGCGCGCAAGCGTTGGGCTATCGCCGGATCGATCGTGTCGTCGCGCGAGAGCCCAACTTGACCGTCCGAAGCGTTCAATCTCTCACCGCCAGTGATAAGTTCACCTGAAGGCCTTTGGACGAGATAGTCGTCTCCTCCAGCTGGTGTCCACCATACGTGGCTGTGCTCGAGTGGTGAGCTACCGCTTGAAGGGGTGAGAGCAGCAACTTGTCCACGGACGGGGACAATGAAACCAGATAGTTTGGGGAGGAGATGTGAAGTATAAGCGTTGGTTGCGAGGATAACGTTCTTGGCAGCTATCTGGCCGCGAGGTGTATGCAGAGCCCATGAGTCGCCTATGCGCTGGAGATGGTCCACAGGCGTCTTTGTCTGAAGGTTGAAAACACTGGAGTCGTTCTCGTCGATGAGACGCTCAAGGACCCAGCTGACGAGTTTATACGGCCATAGCTTAGCCGCGTTAGGCTGGTAAATGGCAGCAAATGCCCCTGGGACACGCAGCTTCTGCAGCTCCTCCTTGTCCGTCACGACCTTCACCTGATCAGCCAACTCGGGGTGGACCTGTCTGAGACGTCCAAGATGCTTGGTTATGAGATCGAGAAGTTCCTGCGAGGGAATGCGGTGGACACCCCCGACGGTCTCCCAGTCACAAGGGATCTTATGCTCAGATACAAGGTCCTTTAGGAAGTTGAAGGTGTCCAGCTCAAAGCGAGCTACTCTTGGTTTAGCAGCGTAGATGAGAGGTTGACAATGTCCACCATTCTAACGATAGTCAGTAAATCGCAATAAAATGTTATTAGAAAACTCGTCAACTCACCCTTCCTGTAGCTCCCCAACACGCCTCCCTCGCTTCAAGAAGCACCACGCTCTTGCATCCACCTTTGACAAGCTCCCTCGCAGCAAAAGCCCCAGTGATACCGCTACCAACAATCACAACATCAGCCGTCGCGGGAAGCTCTGCCGTGGTGTGATGGCCAAGGAGCTTCTCCGATGGCTGGTGGTGCCAGTATGACTTTGTGCTCTTGACGCTGGGCAATTCGGCCTGTTCTTTGAGCAGCGTGGGGACCGTCATTGTTTTTGTCCAATGGTCGAGTTATGTTAGGGGTTGCGTATGTAAGACTGAGGTAGGTAGAGTTGTGATGATGGTACTATGTACTATGTAGTTGTTGTATTGCGTGTACCTTACTTAATAAACCCCGCCTTGAACGGCAGTCATCGGAGGGCATTGGGCGTATTACGTAGACCTCCAGCTTTATCATATGCAATATCAACCCAATAAACTGATAGAACGCTGTAACCTTATAGGCTTGATAGACCATCACGACATACATGTACCCACAGTACAAACACAAACATAGTAGCCAAGTCGATTGCTTTGATGTGAATTGATCATATCATATTCATGCCATTTCGTCGTCAGAATCATCAGCAACTATCAGATCAACCTCCTCCATCCAGAGGCCCTTTCAATCCTGCCGGCCTTTCTTGGGCTATGGGCTTCTCAAGTATCCTTCCTCCATGCATGCTCAAAAGAGCCATTACTATAATTTACAATATTCCAGCTTCCACTTAGCAAGTCCTGCCCTTCCAATGACTCGATACAATCGATTCTCTGAGACAACTGTCTCGTCCCTTTTTCGCTCTTCCACATGCTGTTCTGTGCTGTTTCCCCTCTCTGCTGAATCCTGCAGAGGTTTGCCAAAACTTTTGATTATTACTCCCGCTCAATATGCGCTGCAATCGCAGCATGTCTAATTCCTTCCAGGGTATTTCGTACACGCAGTCTCGTTCTTGAGACGCAAAATATTCCCGCCACCCTCCTGGGAGGGGCACATTGTCCACTCGTGCCTTTACTCCGGGTGGCGTACATAGAAAAATTGAATAGATAAAATAAGTCGGCTCGGTGTTGTGTCGTAGCTGTGCCTAGAAGCAGCGGGTTCCGATCCGAATGTTGAATAGCCGACTCAACAAAACGCCAGGTGAATAACTCTCCCGCTATCGACTTCCGTTCTTCGTGGTATTCATATCATGTCGTGGTAGCAAATGATGAAGGGGCATTAAAGCGCAAAATTCCTCCAGGTCGCTCCATGTTCCTAACTCAGATCAGGCTCTCCAATGTGGTCGACCTGACATATCCGCCCATAAACTTGTCGACGAAAATTCCCAGCTCCAAGTTCCAGCATGCCCGCAGAACTCCAGTGTTATCCAGAGTCGAATGCAATAATAGGGCTATCACTTCAGGGTCCTTGTGCTCTCGTATAGTTCTCCTCAGACGTCGGTCATCTCCGTGTCACTGTCCCCCTCTGCGATGGAGACGGGAAACATCTCAGCTGGTCCCCAATTGCCTTCATATACGGTTGCTGGTGCGGCTCGATGGTGCCCAACCCACTGCATGCCCTCAAGTTCAAGAACATGCTGCACAGATGGTCGTTCGCTGGGTTCTTGTACCGTCATCCATCGTACAATTGAGTCGAGGGAGCTGCTGTGCATGGCGTTGACCATAAACTCGGGGGGCTGCTGTAGTTCCGATCGCTTAAACGAGCCAAATAAGTTGCTTGGATCGTGAGTCTTTCCACTTTCGAACTCATCGCTGTGAATAGCCTCGGTGGGGTTGCCAGTGGCATCTCGCTGGACCTCAATGGAGGGCGTCCATGTGAGACTGGGCACTTCGGAAAGATCGCCGGAGCGCAGGGCAATCCAGGTAGGACCGTTGTCAGGTAGCACAACGTTGGCTGCAGTTTCTAGGATAATGAGTCCGAGCGAGAAGACATCGGCAGATTGGCAGGATTTGCCCTTAAGCATCTCGGGAGCCATGTACTCGCGGTCGCCCTCGACATCTACACCTTCGGCAGATGAGCACGATTGGGCGAGGCCAAAGTCTCCAATCTTGAGAACGCCTTCAAAGGTGACGAGGATGTTGGCTGGCTTAAGGTCGAGATGCATAAAACCCGCGTTATGGATGTCCTTGAGACCCTATACTGATGTTAGCTGTATGAAGATGAGCGTATGCCGGGTACAACTTACCAAGCAAAGGTCTTGTAGGATCTTGAAGATGCGGAAGTCATCCAATCGGCCACCTCGTCCCACATTGCCCAAGAACTTGTCGAGGGTACCCTCCTCGCAGTACTCTGTTTGAATGTACAGATGATAGTTGTGCTCCCAGTGGTCAAAGTACTGCACTACATGCTCAGAGTGCGTCAGAGCCGACAGGATCTTTGCCTCACGGGATTTGGTATCCCGATCCCTGGGTCCTTGGAGAGGGTGCTTGCTCTTCTTCACAGCAAATACCTTGCCCTTTGCAGGGCTTTTTGATCGATCGCTAGGAGTTGCGACAAGGTTGTCAAAGGCCATTTGTCGATGATCCACCTGGGTTACACGATAGACAACTGAGAACTCGCCCTTTCCGATCTGTTCAACCTTGTCGAATCGAGAAGACAGGCTTGCGTCAATGTCAACATTGCTCGTGCGAACATTGACAGGAGTGACAAGAAGGCTAGTAGATGATCGTAAATCTCGGCCTGCTGTTGGTGTAACTGGAGGAGGCATATTATCCGAGAAGGCTTCACCAGCTTGCGAGATAGACAATCGGCTAGTGTCGAGAGGAAGGAGGCTCTCCCGTGGAGTTTGTGGTGTTCGTCGTCCATCAAGAGGACTCGCTGAATCAGAAAGTTTCGTTTTAGTAAATGCTCTATCAGGGGAACTCAAAGATTTACGCAAAGAAACTGTGCTTAGTGGAGAAGGAGCATGAAGCCCGCGTTGAGCCCTGGAGCGGCTGAACGAAGACAGGGGGGGATGTGAAGATGGGAAATGCCAGCGCCCAGCAGCGATAAGTCGACTTGAACTGTCGATTGATCCAGCTAGAGCGTCCGGCACTGCAAGGTCCGACTTACAAGTTGCTTCTCGGGGTATAGAAGAACCAAGAATTGGTGTAGGAGCGTGTAAAATTCGATTGGCGGTTGGGCTGTTATTGGCATGAGGGCTTTCAAATGAGTGCTCGCTAACCTTGCTAAGGCTAGGAGTCAGGGTGTTCTTGGTCGGAGTTGGAGGAGCGTCGCCATCCATAGGGTTCGAAAAGTCAATCGTGTCGCCAAAGAGCTTGTGCTCATCGCCATCCAGACTCAGGACGCTTCCGCGACGTGCGC
Organism: Fusarium sarcochroum; assembly: GCA_013266185.1. Classification (NCBI taxonomy): domain Eukaryota; kingdom Fungi; phylum Ascomycota; class Sordariomycetes; order Hypocreales; family Nectriaceae; genus Fusarium; species Fusarium sarcochroum. The sequence goes on from JABEXW010000800.1 coordinate 31,424, forward strand.
TCCTAGAGGCACTGCCGCGCTGGAAGATCGACATTCCCTTACCCGGTCTACTAAAGCTGCCAGGGCCTTGGGAGCTGCCAGGGTTAAACGGTGTAGAAGGGAGACCACCAAAAGAATTCCGGTTGTTACCCCTCTTCTTCATGGCACTCCCAGCTGGTGGAGGGAAAGTAGCGAAAGGGTTCGAGTGCTTTTTGCACGGTGTGTCGGGGGGCGCCATCTTCTTGTCCACATCCTCTTCGATATTTCGGTTCACCTTGGATATCAGTCCGGTAGAGTTGAAAGCGCCTACCCACAATTGCGAGTTGCTAGGCGTGGCCATCGCCCTCGAGAGGTCGTTCGAGCGAGTTGGTCGTGTCGCATTAAGAGGTAGTGATCGTGAGAACAGGTGTGGTCTAGGACGGTCTGGCATCCGTGCCACAGGGGCATATGTGGATGATTCCTCGGTCAGACTGTTCCCTGAAGACGAGGTCGTCAAGGTCTTTGATAGAGGATGTGGCTGGTAGCCCTTATCGCCAATGAAACTTGGTGGTTTCGATGTCGGTGTGGTAGAGGTAAAGGGACTTTCTTGGGGCACAGGAGGAGGGACAAATTGATCTTGAGAAAGGCGTGGTCGGCTTCGGACGGGTGAGTAATCCGAGCTGAGCTGAGCCAGCTGTCTTTCACCCGTTCGCCTTCCCCAGGATCCCCGCTCCCCGTACCTTTGTTGCAGAGTTGACTTTCGTAGGGACGACGACCTCTTAGGAACCGTCGTCGTAGGCGTCGGGGAAGGGAGCGGGTCGCGGAGCGGTGCCCCGCCAGTGCCCGCGATTTCATACTCGGTAGATAAGTCTTCATGAATATAGAAACTCTGCGAAGATGTCGTGTTGGAGCCAAATATGTTTTGGTCCTCGTTCTGGCCCAGTCCCGAAATTCCATGCAAGCTCCGTCGCTTAGCCACCGGGCTTCCCTGGCTCGGTTGGTCCAGATTCATAGTCGCATCGCTGCGCTTCAACGACCCGTTGTTTGGAACCATGGAGTTGTCGCTGTTCGTATCAAGGGACTTGAGAAATGCTGTCTGTGAGGATCCAGAGACGTCGAGGTGAAGACTGTGTCGCTTTTCGGGGCTCGTAGTGACGGGACTTGTGGCTCCAATCGCGTTGTTCTCCTGCCCCGAAGCGTCGATAACGGAGGGTGCAGGCACTGCAGGTACGGAATTGCCGCTGTCGGGCGCGGTGTTGAGGGCCCTCTTCAAAGGGCTCTTGGGAGACGCGCGGGCTCGGGTCAACGGTCTCGACGGTGATGTCTTTGCTGCCCTTGCGGACCGCAGCGAAAGTCTAACGTTTGGGCGGAAAGGAGTGAAGAGGGACGGATGCGGGGCAATTCCGTGGGCGTGAGGAGGTGCCGAGCGAGTGTGGGACGGTAGAGGCTGTTGGTTTTGCGGTGTTGCGCCAAATCGACGACTGGGTGATTGAGGCGAGGTTTGGTGGGGGCTCTCGGGGCTCTGTGAGTTGGAGCGCGTTAGAAACTTTGAGGGCGATCGTGAGATAGATCGTCGCAGAGTGCGAACTGCTGACGTGACGTCGATGTGGTGGGCGTGTGTCGGTGATGGTAAGGCGAGTGTGCCACCACTGCTGTTCGAGAAGGACATTGTGAGGCTGTGAAATGCTGCGCGCTCGGTTCTATCACGAGCAGTTGGTGAGGTAGAAAGGCCGTCGTGAACAGTGAAACGAACCAGGCGTTGTCAATGTTTTGCTGGTACGAAATAAAGTAACCGGTGAAGAATGCAGTAGGGAGAAATAAAAGTTCAGGCCCGTTGGTAGTCCAAAGTGGACGAAACGGTGATGCGTAAAACGGCGAAATCGAAGTCGTGAGAAGCGGCTCGAGGCGATACCCTACAAATCGCAAAAAGCTATGCCAGTCTCACTCGGACGTCAGAGGTCATATCATGACTCGGCAATGAAGATAAATCAGGCGCTAGAGTGAGGTAGGCAGAAACGCTGCGATGGTAGGCTGCAGTTTAAAGTTCCGAATGATGATTGAGTCGATTAGGCAACCAGAAAAGGTGGTCCGGGGTCGGATCAAGTCGAAAATTGAGTAAAGATAAGGGTTTGCGAGAGAGTGAGGGAAGAGAAGGGAGGTTGAAGTTGGAACTACTAAGCAGTTGTAGGAGTAGTCGTGGTGCAGTGGTGTCGTGTTTCGTAGAGAATCGTTTGGGGTGGGCGGGTTCAAGAGATGGAGACAAGAGAGTTAGTTGGTGTGTGGCAGTTGGACCATGGCGCTCGTGGGCATGGGCTATCCTGACACAAACTAAGAAGCCGTAAAAGACTAAAAAGTAAAGTAAATCGTCTTGTTTGTGGTTTGGTGCGATCTGAACTCGCAAGCGCAACGCAATAGATCAAGACCCCTCGTGTGGCTGCGTTGAAACCAGAACCCTTCCTCAGGGCATAACGTGGATCCTCCAACGGGGTCTGGTGACTCAGAATATCAGGTCGAAAGGACAACGAGTGGTAGTGGCGATTCGGGCTGGTATGCACTCGCACTCGTCTGGGGTTTGTGCTTGCGCTTCTTGTCTGAGGTGGGAAAGTTGGTACAGAATTGAACTTGAAAGACCCAGAGGGTGTGGGATGGGATGGGAG
>JABEXW010000801.1:0-20527 GCA_013266185.1 Fusarium sarcochroum
CACCGGCCTATCGGTTAGGGGTGTAGGAGCGCAGCACGGCGTCCACTGGTTCGGCCTCATCTTCGCCATGTGCTCTTTATCCACGACAAGCGTCATGGGTCTGATCATCAGCATCAACTATTTGATCGATAGTTATTACGACCTCAGCGGAGATGCCATTGTGACGATCATTCTTGTTCGCAACACAATGTCTTTCGCGATCAGCTATGGGTAAGTTTGGCACTCTGCAGCGTTGAACATCCGCTAACTACTACAGTATCACACCGTGGATCATCAACCTGGGCTACCAAAACTGCTTCATTTCGGCGGCTTTTATGGGTCTAGCTGCTTGCTCAGCGGTCTTCGTGGTGATTAAGTTTGGCAAAGCACTGCGTGCTCGAAGCGCGCCCAGGTATGCAGAGTTAGTAGCAGATGACAAGAGAGTCCAAGGTGTAGCTTCGTGATTGGGATCCTGCTGCATGGTCAATTGAGTTCCGGGTATGGATGGTAAAAAGTCTAATCATTCGCGAGAATGCTTGATTAAGTATAACAGTATTCGTAGATAGTTTGTATCGATCTGAAGTTTTCCATGACCACGTCCCATTCCCGCTATGCAAACATCGTCTACGCCAGACAGGATGCCGGAGCGTCATCATATGGCGAATACTCCAATGCCAACCGTGGGCAATGCCTGTAGCTATTGGACCCGAAGCAAAGCCAAACTGGCACGTCATTCCCCCTTATCAATTGCTGAACCAACAGCAGCCCTAGGCTTAATGGTCAACAAGGGGAGAAAAGCAAGGACGAGCTCAAGGGCTTAGACAGTTACGGAAGAGTCAAGTTCCAGCTTCAGGAAGAGGAGGAGGTACTGATGGAAGTCTAAGTGTCGAAGTTATCTATATTGCCGCTCCTGTATCTTATTTTCAATTCGCCACCCCCGATGTCTCATCCACTTTGACTTCTCACGTGTCTGTCTGTTTGTATATTGAAAGAGCATACCTCAAGCCCATAGTCACGCTGATTCTTCAGAAGGCCCATGCTCCGACGTAGTCCACACCCGCCTCGCGTTTGAGCTTCAATACCTGTCTGATAACCCTGCATAATGAGGTGTATGGATTTTTTGACGGGTTGAAATGGAATATTGGCTCTCCGCCAGGCCCATCGAAGAAGACGAGAAAGGGAAAAGATTCCAGTGGAAGGAGACATGGCTGATGGTTGAAACTGGTTGGCTGATGAAAGATCACTGATCATACTCTGGCGGTATCTTCCAATTGTCTCGCGGTGTCTCGGATCTCACTACCCTACTCGGACGCTTTGGCATCAAAAAAGGGCGTCCTGCTCCACCACGATCTCAGCCCCCATTGGATCCGCCATGACGGTAGGCTAACAAACCTCCACACACACTTCTTTGGTCAGGATACTTGATGTGTTTCTTAAACAATCTCACAATTATCTCTCCACCTGTAGCGTATAGCCCTAATGAAGAATAAGTGAGCGTCAAAATGATCGTGCCCATATTAGCAAGAACCTCGATGCGTGTACCAGCTAGCTTCTGTGGAATTCGGCACTTTACAGCGAGCCATTCTTACAGTATGGTAGGATAGGATAAGCTAGGTCGTCGCTGACTAGGAGGTAGTTTAACCCTAAGTTAAGGGGCCAAGTGGGGGTTGGCCTGCAGGGAAGGTATGGAGCTGCTGGCATGCACAATAAAGAAATCAAACCCTGGAGATCTATTGGAGCCGCAGTGAGTAACATTTAAGAAAATAAAAAGCTACGCCGAACGAGTCCGTTTTGAAAACTGCACCATAGGTCCATCTCTAATACCGACAAATATATCATGTAGTTGGTACTGATCACTAGTGCGACGGCCCTCGACAGCATCAAGGCTACCGCCACCAAGATTACTAGTGATATCAGGCCTGATTTCATAGTTGTAAACAATCCTCGCCAAAATCAAACTCATCTCAAGATAGGCCAGGTTCTTTCCAATACATCCCCGAGGTCCAGTAGAGAAAGGCATGAAAGCGCTCTGAGCCAGAGCGACGCTCTCAGCCGAAACATCAGACTCATTCTTCTCATCAACTATCCAACGCTCTGGATAAAACTTAAACGGCTCAGGGTAGAACTCGAGGTTATGGTGAAGGCAGTATGATGCACAGCTGACATTGATACCCTCAGGGATATACTGCCCATCGACAACGATTCCGCCCTTGTCGACCTCTCGAGCAAGATCGGCCGGAACGGGAGGACTCATACGCAATGTTTCGTCGATAAAAGCTCGAAGATACCGACAAGAATAAAGACTCGTGCCGCTCTTGATGTCATCAGCACTAGAGAACGTAGAAGTAATCTCCCTTGCGAGCTTCTCCTGAACCTGAGGGCTGCGCGAAAGGTAGAAGAAAGCAGCAGCTGTGCTGGTAGCAGTCGTGTCAGAGCCAGCAATAATGAGAGACTCACTCTCACCAAAAAGCTCATCTTTGGTGTATCCCTTTCCAGTTACGGGGTCCACGGCCAGAAGGAGATAATGGAAGAAGTCTTTTCGGCTGTCACCTTCGGGCTTGTTCAATTTTCGAGCGTCATCTTCGGCTTTTGCTCTCTCGGCGAAGCATTTCTCGACAAAGTTTTGCCATCTACTCAGGGCAGGGGGTGCGGCGACAGCGAGGAGTTGGTCGAGACCACGAGGCTTGAGCCATACCCATAGAGCAGTAAATGGGGAATAAGCGATCTAGATGTCTGGTTAGTCACAGTCATAATGTACTGGTGTTCTTGAAGGAGACTCTCACGGGGTGAAGGAGAGCCATAAAGTCGGCCATGAGGCGTGGGATATGTCGCAGATTGCTATCGTGCTCCTTCATGCCAAACGATTTACCAAAACACAGATCACCAAGGATATCAAAAATGAGATGATCTGACCATCGAGCCATGTTCAGAGAGTCGGACCATTTCTTTTTACCAATCTCTTCGTTGATCAATTCGAACCACCGATCAACGTTCTCTTGGATAAACGGCTCGCAGGAGCGCATTGCCTTATCAGAAAAGGCGTGGTTCATGACGCGCCTCTTCCAAGCATGAATGGCCTCATTAATCGTATTCCATGTTGTCCTGGCATCAGCTTTGCCAGGGTATACCTTGTAATATTCGGCTTTTTTCACATTGGCTTTGTTGTTAAAGATGGTCTTGAGCCCGGTAGGAGTGTTGATTAGGACACTATCAGGAGTAATGCGGAATGTTGGGCCTATTAGATATGATAATGTCAGACGATATTTTCCTATTGTCGGCTCGTAAAGCATTTGACTCACCGTACTTCTGCTGAAGTTGCCAGAACCATATATGGCGATTCTGCTTCTTAGTATGGTAGTACGCCGGAAATGCTGAGATGCGTGCCCAGAAAGGGCCTGGATATTTGGAGAGAGGATGGAAGTGAAGTCTATACACAATCGTAGCAATGATCCAGCTCAAAGCTAGTGCGGCTACCAGAGCCAAAGCTTGAGAGGGAGAGATGTCCTTTACCGTGTATCGAATGAACATGACTGGTTGCGAATGTCTGCTTATGTTTAGAAAACAAGAGAACGACTATTTTACACGAGGAGACCAAGATAGTTAATACAAGTTGGCCGTTAGAAATCGTCCGCTAATGGCCGAAGCAATTATTCTTGCCATTGCCCCTGAGTTTTACTTACGTACTTGGCTCCCTCGTCCATTACTCGAAATAGCTCCGAAAATATTCCTTTTATTATTCAGGGTCATTTCTGGCACCTGATCATCACAACCCCACAAGATCGAAAAACAATGGTCTGGCAGAGCATAGACATTGGGAACACGCAGAGCACGAAAGGGATATATCAGATTGTGTATATATTACATCTTCTACGCCATTGCCGCAATGGGTCAAGGTGACGTACTGGCCGCTTATATGGGAGATTATTAGTGAGGGATGGCCTGGGATGCCTGCTTGTTAAATCATTTCAGATACCGAACGCTGTTTAAGCCAGCTATGGCTGTCTAATAACACCTAACGCTTTGCCACAGGGGTATAAGGCGGGGGCCGTTCATCTGGAATTGTACACTCATCCAAAGTCTTTGCAGAAACCAGCTCATACATGGAATATGATGAGTTTGGACGTAGATCCGTTTGGCACGAACGATCAGTGTAACGTGGCACGGCGAGAATGTGTTCTTCAATGTGGATGACGCGAGAAGTTGCCATAGCTTCATTATCGACATCCAAAATGGGACCTGATCCACATTCTGCCGCTCTTTGCACATCCGCACGTTGTCCAAGCTTAGGATCAGCAATGTCATGTCTTTGACAATACGCATGCGGCTTCTTGCGGAAAAGACGTAAATCGGCATTGCTTTCTCGTAATACGTTCTTCGCCCGTCTCTGGATTTTATCATCGTGGTTGGCTCTGCTAACCTCCACACAGCTCTTGGGACGGTGCGATAGTCGCGAGATGAGGGGCACGAGACACGGCAAAAACATAGGGTCGGTTCAGCGACAGGACAAAATTTGTTATGGTTATGAAGTAAATTGACGAGCCGTTCAGAAGATCGACCTTTTAATCAAGGCTTAGCCCGGCGTATCTGCTACAATGTCTCCTCTTGCTATTGAAACGGCCGTTGTGGGCCTGGTAGCAGTCCTGCAGCAGTCTCGGTTCTGGCGAAGATTGGATGTAGGTCTCTAGCCTAAACATTCCGTTGATGGCTTGCTTCAAGCACTTAGCATAGCAGCTCGTCGGAAGTTCGTCCAGCGTGACGCTAACCCTAAACCATACCTACATCAACGAACACAAGTTGTATCCAAGTTTATTTAATGAAGATCAACCCCGATGCTCAGGTCTTTTGCGTGTGCCCTTGAAGTCTTGCCAACATTGGAGATTCAGCACAAAGAACATGAAGACCCAAAGCTGAGAGCCCACCTTCGCAAAGTCAAGTTCGCGACTACTTCATCATAGGGGGATACCCTCGGCGATTCTCACTAATTTGCACATATCTTATCACGCCTTCAAGATGGAATGCCCATACCCTAAAGTAGCATCGTCAACAACGAAAGACCAGGGCGAGACTCGCATAGCCATCACCGAGCTACCACTCTCCTCAAAGAATGCGAGCAACGACGCCTTGATATTGCCATCCCGCCTGCAGAGAGCCACAACGGTTTTCCAGCTTTGCGGCGTCAATTTCACCTCGAGCGCCTCCAACGGTCTCATCGTCATTGGACTACCTAGGTTAACGGCAGACCTGAATATACCTCAGTCACTTGCCTTTTGGCCATCATCAGTGCAAGGATTATCCACAGCTTCTACGTTGCTGCTCTTGGGCGCCGTCGCCGATGTTGTCGGACCGCGATCACTGAATTTGGCGGGTTGCGTAGCCAACGGCCTGCTCATGCTGTCCTGTGGATTTGTCGAGAGTGCCCAAGAGCTGATCATCTTAAGAGCGCTTCAGGGTGTTGCGGTGGCGTTGCATCTGTCTACGTCGGTGGCTCTTACTGGCAAAGCTTACCCAAGTGGCAAGAGCCGCAATGTGTCGTTTGCCTGCTTAGGAGTTAGCCAGCTACTCGGCTTTTCTTTCGGACTTGTGGTAGGTGGTGCGCTCACTGGTACAGTTGGGTGGCGCTCAGGATGGTACCTCTATGGTGGCACCACACTAGCCCTTCTCCCCGTTGGCATATGGTCATTGCCAAGGTCGACGTCGCCTACCAGTTTTCTGGACAGCGTTGTTAGTCTGAGGTGCAAGATTGACTGGGTGGGGGCTTTTCTCGCCACTGCTTTTATGGCCTCGCTCTCCTATCTCTTAGCGTAAGTTTGTGCCTGACCTTGTTTGTACTCGATCGGAGCTGACTCAGGGGGAAAAAGAGTTATCAGCACGGACGTCCATCACATCACAAGATGGAGTAACATCGTACTTCTATGTTCCAGCCTAGCGGCCTTGACCTTGTTCTTTGGATGGATGCATTATCAAACGAAACGAAGAAGACCGGCTCTAATTCCGAATACCGTATGGAATAACTCCGCCTTCACCACCGGGTGCATCAATATCGCTCTGTCATTTGCAGTACTCAATTCTCTGGATCTTCTGACCAGTCTCTTGTGGGTGACAGATAGAAACGTTCTTCTTCTTGACGTTGGACTAACTATTTGCCGCAGCTTTCAGGACATTCAACATCTGTCTGCTGTTGAAGCAGCTACTCGAATCCTTCCAAGTGTCGTTGTGGGGATAATTTTAAATTTAACAACCGGTCATATCGTGCATGTCATACCTGCCGCTTGTCTTGTGGCCATCTCATCTCTGCTCTCGTCCGGCTCCCCATTAATCATGGCACTTGCTCATCCTAGGTCGTCTTATTGGATCGGCCCATTCTTTGCACAACTGCTTCTTCCCTTTTCTGTCGATGTTCTTTTCACGGTGGGGCTCATCGTTGTTAGTGAGAGTTTCTCTGAGGACAGGCAATCTTTTGCTGGTGCTGTTTTCAACACAGCTGGGCAGTTCGGGAATGCTTTGGGTTTGGCTATTATGCAAGTTGTCTCGGCGTCGGTAACGAAGCGTATGGCAGACTCCAATTCCACGGAGGCTGCTTTGGAGGGGTATCGAGTGTGCTTTTGGGTTAGCTTTGCTCTAATGATTGTCTGTGTATTTGTTGGTGGATTTGGATTGCGGAGAGTGGGTAAAATAGGGTTGAAGGATGCTTGACCAGATTCCGTGTTCCGGCGATACTGAATATTCTCTCTGGTAATAGGATCACAACTGCAACTTATCACATAGAGTAGAGACCATAATACTAAGTCATGAAAGATACCAAGTGGTACTGGTATTCCAAGCAAAAAAAGCAAACAATCATTATCTACTATATCAAAAGGCTCAGGACAATCAGTTCGAAGTGTAACTTATTTCATATGACACCTCAAACATGCTCTCATCCGCGCGGGAAACCGACTTTCCAATTTCACACCCACTTTTGCAAAATCACATAAAATTCTACATCACACTTTTGTTCAACTCACCAGCCAAACCACCTCTTCGCCAAATGTGATGAGACGTATATGGGATTTCTAGCTACCCTAGAGTGATATAGATCATGTAATCCTAAGTTAAGCCTACCCTGCAGTTGGCGACGGGCCGGTCATTTCTTGTAGAACCCACTAGCCGCGCTCCACTACAGTAATGAGAACTCTTCCCAATAACAGCTGTAATGCTCGTTGTGACTAATCTGCGATCCGCTCAACATCACGTGATACTACGCATCTTGAGGTATCTAAATAAATTTTCCTGCGTTCATAGTTGATCGCACTCTCACAACTCATAAGCACAACACATTAAAATGGAAAGATTACCCACGGAAATCTGGTATCGGATATCGAGATGCCTAATGCCCTGCCCATTGGGTGTTCACATCAACCGGTCTTCCTCTAAGCCCAAGAGGAGGCTCAGCCACATGATATGCCCCCTCAACCTTCCCGATAACGAGGTTTTTATTCGAGATATATATTCGTTTAGTAAGACGTGCAAAAAAGCGTACGTTGAAATTAACCTACTACTGTGGCATATCTGACTTCTTGTAGACTATTGATAAGAGATGAACTTTTTCACACACTACTTTCCCTGCACTTTGATGACATTCGCGTCTTTAAACGTTTCATTGAGAACCATCGACGTTTTACCATTGCCACAAAGAACTAGATCCATCAGTCTTTCAGGGAAATTGATCTCGCCTTCTGCAATATCAATAATTCTACTATTTCGAAGCTCTGGAGCATCAAACCTCTATACGGAGTTTCATACCTCAGAATTTACCTACTGCAAAGTCCTGGCCGGCAACTTTCTGATAAGAAATCTATAGATACCCTTCGCTCTTTGCCCGCCAGTGAAGTCTCTATACATATTCTTGAAGGCATTGAGCGTGTGAGCCCAAGGTCTCCCGTTCTGATGGATCCAATTCTGGTACGGGCCGCTGATAAGCTGATGCGGGGAGTCAAAGAAAGGACAAGTCGTGGATATGCCTACGGCTATCCTCATGAAAATTGTGTTGTCAACGCGACAAGTCGGGCCCTTGAGCAACTGAAGCAAGCAGACGATGCCATCCATAATACTAAGCCTCGTAGAAAGGCAACAAGAAGATAAATTTAAGACACGGAGTAGCCAATGACAAAATTGATTCTAGTAAAGTTGGTTCTTTAGAACCTGCATCATCCTGTGACGATAAGGCATGAAGCGACAGGCGTGATTGCGAAGGCAAAAGATGCCGTATACGGCCTTTCTGTGGGGGATATATTGGCTTTCTTGCCTCTTGAGGGCGCTTTTAATGTGCTCAATGCAAGACATAGTCAGGAAGTATCCCTCTAGCCCACCGTGGTCATTCACTCCTTCTTTTGTGTCATCCGGAACTCTTTATTATCTATCATTCATTCATTTCGTGGCCTATCAGAAACAGACGTTATTGAAGTGCAAAAAATTGCGGCTTCACATAATATGTTTTCACTGCAATTTTAACTCCCTCCGACCTGATCTTCAGCAGCCTCAATTAGTCAATGCTTTTCGCATCGGACCAAGCCCGGTACATGAAAGTAACTTTCTCTCTATCTACTATACTTGGGGAACACATCTCTGGACATGTGCAGACTCTTCACCGACTATACGTGTAAGATCGGATCAACGCGATGGATAACCGGACTGTCAGAGATGATAAGCAATACGGGCCAACTGCGCGACATGCCCTGGACGTTTTTGAAGGAGACAGAGCGTGCTGGTATTAAAACACTCACAAATACAAGAGACGCGGAGTTCACCAACGAACTTCAACACATCCGCGCAGACACGGGGCAGCATACAACCCGTATGCAACAACGCAATGAGCAGATCTAGACTACTAAAGAAAAGAGAACTAGATGCTTGACAGGAGAGCCTTGGGCTTCAAATGTTTGCCTCGAGCCGATTTCACCAGAAACACATTGAAAACCATCTTCTCCACCATCCATTTTTCGGCCCGAGACTTTCTATAAGGTGGCTATAATGTTCTAAATTGTCCATAGCAGCGGTTTTACGCCAACCACTCTTGTCCCACCTCTCGAGGCAGATCCACATCTTATCATCTGGAAAGGGGAAACTGCCATGCTCTTTTTTGTATTCTTCCTGGAATCGAGCAAGTTCTTGACTAGTAGCCTGATTATTAATAAGATTGCTGTCTACGGAGGTTAGCAACCGGAAGAAGTAACGGGAACAATGCCTTATGCCCTACATGCTTGTTCAATCATATGATGCTGGTCATCTGTCAGACCCCATCTTCTGATGCGTTTCTTGATGTCGCACCTCCGCACAGGCTGTACTAATATACCAGCTCGGAGGCCTATTGCACGTAGCTTAACTGATTCCTGTTTCATCGCCCTTGCCGAATTGATGCGAAAACATACTCGACTCACTCAGCATATATAGGCAATTCCGGCCGTATTCAGACCTGACATACAAGTGCAGGCCCAATTATCAGTAATCCACCACGAGGATCTGTCGTTGCTCGGATGGACCCTCCGTGACAAGGCTAAGCACGGGTGGGGAATCGGATACTGAACTTTTCTCATTAGCGCGGTTTGGGTTCGCATGTGTTTTTCATTAGAATCATGGCCGTTTCTGTCTTTAATACTTGAGTAGAACAGGGCCCAAACTTCGTGTAGATGCAGTGAGTCGGTGCAGGACTTTCCCGAAGAACAAGTTCAAACATGTTTTATAATGCAAGTAAAACCACACTCCCGGAAGGTGAAATGTTCAGTGATTCCTTGAGCTTCTTCTGGGACTAGCAATGCTATTGTGTACACAATCTTCAACCGATGATTAACCTGGCTCCCACCCTTTAGGCTCGTACTTTTGGAAAGGCCCCAGCTACATGTCGGAGTTGTGTACAGTACATATACTCTAACTCGATAGTCAATTCAACATGAAATGCACGTTTCCATGTTATTCACGAAACTTCTGAGCTGATATATGATATGTAAAGCACGTCTTGACCACTTAACTTTACAATTCCTTGTTCCTTTTTAAGGATATAGTCGAGCCCTCAACACGTGCTCCGCAATCTATATCCCGTTGCAGATAATGCCATTGTATTTGTGAAAGGGCTCTAGATTAATAGGTATTTCTCGGCCGGAGTCTTTAGCAAGACGTAAACCAGTTTCGAGCTTTTCCAGCAGGGCCATATTTATTTATTCTCACAAGAATGCACAATAACATCGTGCGCCTTCAAAAGCTGGTACCAGGCACTGCCTCTTAGTTAAAGGGTTGTGCTGGTCCATGTGGTTAGATGTGGAAAAGGCAGGTCTGGTATTGACTGGCAGTGGTTGATGACTGAAATAAAATTGACCGTGTGCAATGTGGGCCCAGACCTGAAAAGCGCATTTTGGCTTTTGTCTGATGAGTAACGACTACGCGTGTCCTCACTGTCTCTTTGGTCGTAGAGGATGATCTCTGTAGATTGATGTTGGCTTCCTCATGAAGAGCGGTATCCTGCATCATCAACCGTCATTTTGCAACCTGTCCAAAGTTCGGAATGGACGGATATTTGGACGGCTGGCGGTTTTTGGTTTCTTCTGGACCAATCACCGTCCACTCTTCCACTAAAATCCTGTTTCAGTTCACTCACCTTTTTTACTTATATCGATTCCCCAAGTCGCTGACTACGCAGATCTCACCTTGCGGGGTACCTCCACCACCCGACAAGGGTCTCCTCTTTCAGCGAAAGTGAATGAACCCATAGAGATGTAGCTAAATGACAGTTCAATTTCCACCATTTCATGCCACATAATGGCCGCAAATGGGAAGGTATCGAGCTGCAGATTTACTATTATTTCCTGGTTCCACCTACTCAAGAACAGTTGCCCTGAAATGGACTTTTGTTGCATCTGGAAATCGCTAAGAGGACCATGACAAACCAGCGGATAAAAACCTGGCGACGCGCGGAAAACATGTTATTCTTTCAATCCCAACCAGTTATGAGATACTGTGCTGTCCAATAAACCCAAAGCCAAATAGCCTGCATTGTGTCAGAACATCCTACTTCAACGGCTTTCGACCAAAATACGTTATTCTTCTCTCTTTCAATTATGACACAAAATCCCGAGCCGTCAGTATGGTCGCCTGCAGGTAGTACGCCTGGAAAGGCATCCCTTGCGCCAGACTCGCTATGCCTCCCCGTTGTCCAGTCTCAACCATTGCTTCGTGGCAGCCCTGAGTTTGAGGTCAAACGGGCCGGCTTGATGCGAGCCTTCGCAGCCGAGATTCCTGCTGAATACCGTCTTCCTCTTGAGTTGATTCGAAACCCCCCTGCCGATGTTTCACAAATCCCATCAACTTGTGGCAAGTTGACTGCCAGGGAGGTGGCCATCACGGAAGAATACGATGCCGTAGAACTTCTCCAGGCTATAGCCAACCAAACGTACACCTCTGTGGAAGTCATCATGGCTTTCAGTAAACGGGCTATCATTGCGCATCAGCTTACTTGCTGCCTGACGCAATGGTTTATGAATCAAGCCATCGCCCGGGCTACCGAATTGGACGCTTACCTTGCAAAACATGGAAGGCCCATCGGGCCTCTGCACGGACTTCCCGTCAGTGTCAAGGACCACATGCATATTGCTGGTACATTTTCCTCTCAAGGTTGCATTGAAAGTATTGTGAAGGACCAAGAGGACTGCAGGATTGTCGCATCGTTACGAAGTCTGGGTGCGGTGTTTTACTGCAAAACAAACCAGCCGCAATCTCTCATGCACCTGGAGACTGACTCCCATTGGGGCCGGGTCCTCAATCCATACAACATCAGACTTTCAGCCGGGGGATCAACTGGTGGCGAAGCGGCTCTGATCGCTATGAGAGGTTCGGTGATGGGCATCGGCACCGACATTGGCGGAAGCATCCGTGTGCCCTCCGCCTTCTGTGGCGTTTACGGCTTCAAGCCTACTTCATCAGTACTGTCCACAGAAGGTCTGATTACAGGCGCCCCGCCTCCGGCTATCTTGAACGTCCCGATATCGGCTGGACCGATTTGTCGTACCCTGCGAGATATGGACCTCTGCATGCAGAGCTTACTCTCCTGTGGTCTTCACAAGTCTGACCACAACGTGGTTCCTATGCCATGGACCGGCTTGAAGACGCCTTTGGCACGGAGACTAAAGATTGGCATTGTTAGTAATGACGGGTTCATTGATCCCCAACCACCAGTGAAGAGGGCTATAGCCTGGGCCAAGGGGATCCTGGAGGCGAACAAAGATCTAGTTGAGGTCAAAGCTTTTACGATACGTGATGCTGAAGACGCCTGGTCTAGCATCAAGAAGATGTACTGGCCTGATGGTGGGCGACTTACCAGAGAAGCAATTCAAAGTGGAGGAGAACCCGTCCATCCTCTCACCGACTGGATCTGCCAAGACAAAACGTTGACTGGGATGATGACGGCAGCGGAAATGGCCCTGGTCCGCCAGAAAAGAGATGAATTCCGGGAAGCATTTGCCAAAAGCTGGAAGGGCCAGGACGTGGACGTTATCATTGGACCTGCTTTCATCGGCCCAGCTTGCTCACACGATACAGCCCTGCACTGGACGTACACATCTCTCTACAACTTAGTCGACTACCCGGGCGTGGTGTTTCCTACACCTATCAAGTCCAAACATGGGGAGGTGTACAGCAAGGCGTACAAGCCCTTGAGTGGAGCCTGTCAACACGTCAAAGAGCTCTGGGAAGATGGCGTATTCGAAAATGCCCCTGTTAATCTCCAGATTGTAGCGCCGAGATACTGTGACAACCAGTTATTTGGTGCCCTCCAGCTTCTACGCAAAATACTTTCTCTAGCCTAGGCTCTTCTTTAGGGAAGCCCAGAGAGTAAGAAAGAATGAGAAAAGAACAAGTCTTTCCTGACGCTGAGTGTAAAACAATTCAGAAATAGAGTATCCCAATTAATATAAGAGTCTAGACTGTCAATGCTCTAGACTTGGACTTACCACGGAGTGTATGTGTGCATTGATGCCCGTGAATACTGTAATAAATGACTGGCAGTTGGCTCGTAGTTTAAGAGGGATACGACCAAGATAGCATTGGTTGTTTAATGGATACATATAAAGAAATATACAATGCTAGCAGGCTATTTAGCGGACCGGGTAGGATTATGTTTCTTCGCAAAGTTGATAGCGCCAACCAGTCTCAAGATAGCCAACACACCGTGCCCACCTATTCCTATTACCCGTTCTATACCTGTAACTTTGTTATGTAAAAAGGAGTCGCATGTTTACCTGTGTTGTATAACGTCTCGTGCTACGGTATGCCTCACCGTATTCAAGGATGACCAGAATTTGAGACATAATACACAGATGAATTCTTGACTATCCTTATTGGTCACTATGTTTGATTCTGAGTTCGTCCACCCAATGCTCTCCCTGATGTAGAATGGAGTCGTGCATTCTTAGGGTCCGTGCTCCAAACACTATGCTTCCCCTTACCGGGGACCCATTCAGAATGTAGATGATCTTGGGCGAACTTTCGCTGTCCGACCATATCCGGGCGTGAAGAGAAGAAGGTTCTATCCAGGTGCGGGAATGTGGATGTCATACGCTCACGAAATCTGTTTCTATCTCCATATTGCTCTTTCACTACTCCACTTTCCGTTTCGTCCGACCAGTAAAGTTGATGTAAAGCTGCCCAATAAAACCGAACAGGAGACATAAGAGGGTCATTTGGTTCCAATGGACATGAAGACACCGCAGCCCACTCCTGGAAACTAACGTCGCCATCGAAAGTGTAATGTGGTCCTTGACCAGCACTGATCAACATCTTGACCCATGGCCGACTCCAATCGATATCGTGGGGGAGAAGGACGAGAGAAGAATATACGAAGACTTTTGTCTTAGAGAAATAATCTGAGACCTCGGACATACATCCTATCACGCTGGCGTGCGATCTTCGTAACAGACGCCTGAAACGGCGAGGCAGCCAGCTGTGTAGCCTGTCTTCGTAAGTCTGGGCCAGTGTCTTAGTGTCGTACTTTTGGCTCGACCAGTGCGTTATGAAAAAGAGCCTGCTTCGAAGCACACCTTCACAGCGTGGACAGGCGCAGTTCTTGAGACAGTTTCTCTCTATCGCGCAGTTGAGTTCCTTACGGGGTATGTGGAACGGCGCCCACACTGGTTTAGCGGTTGAGTCTTCCATGACTTTTAGGGTGATGGGCCTCGTTTAAACCAGCATGAACTTCTGTTCCGTAGCGTATCTATCAGAATTAGAAGTAACCGATAGCGGTAAAGAAAGGTTCTCCAATTGTCGTTCCTATGCTATACACATCAAAATGGCGGATAAACTCATCATCCACTCCCTCTATATACTTACTGTTTTGAATGTAGCAAAATCAGAAAGTGCAAAAGGTAGAGGCGGATAATGGCAATCAAGGGTAGATAATTAAACTACAGGAAGCATAAGCCCTCTTCTACTTTCTAGATAGTCTGAAAACAGTATGTTGTTGATCAAAATATGAGTTAGCCTGCTGGGGCCACATGAAGCTTACTTGCTATGACTTTGTGCAGCACAGGGCACTTGAAGCCGATGCAAAATGTGGAGAGCGGCCGCCACATTCAGAGATATTGCCATTGGTTCATAAAACGGCCTAGAGAGGAGAAACTTTCCAAACATGCAGTTTAGGCCGCGCCGAGCTTTTATTCTAGCACGCTAGTAAAGTGATGTGGTCCGGCACTCCCATCTCCGCGGCCTTGGGGTACAATTTAGCTGGTCTACTCAGTTTGTATTGTTATTGTAGCCCGCGGCCGTTTGAACCCACTAGCAACAAGGTATATTGTTCCATTGATGCTACAGTATTGGACACTGACAGCTTCCTCTCCTCCAACGATTGTGATTAATCGAGGGTAGCTCCACGTCTCAAGCATATGCATAGTTAGACATTGTGTACGCGCTTGGCCGGCACGAATTGCTGACATGCTGAAGTACTAGCCGGACTTGTCTATGGTGAGAGTACTGTCAACTCACACTGACGGTGTGTCTCCACTTCCTGCCCATAAGACGGCTAAATTCTGACAAAACATCTGTTTACAAGGTGGAGTCAAGTACCTAGATGTCCCCACCCTAGATCACACGACGATGATGTTATTCTGGGGCGGAAGGTGGAAGTGTTCAACACCGTACAAGGTAGCAAGAACGCATGTTCAATGGACATATCTCGTTACAAAGAATTCCTGGTTAGTTCTCGCCTCGTCCTATTCTAATTGCTTTAGTCTTCTAAATTACTATACATGCACTTTCAGGAATATATGAAATCTTATACGAAAGACACATAATTTGAAAACATTCAATGGAACTACAGGGGCTCTGATCGCGAATCCAATCTACAAAGGCATTGTCGTATACTGTACATACTAACAAATGACCATACAAATGTTGCACTTATCCTAGTTCTCAGGAGAGCTTCGTCTAGCAAAGCCCCTTGGCTTTTCACAGTCGGATATACGCAGCAGAGAAACCCTGCCGATACTAGCACATTGGTTAGGGAAAATGGTTCCGGTTACAAGTGTAGGCAAGTTCGTCGCCGGTACAGAACTAGTCGGAGAGCAGTCGCCGAACCTTGTGCGGTACCGACCTATTCACACCAGAAAGTGTCCATATAAATGCGACCATGATGTGGGAGTCGCCAGTCAAGGAACTTGACTGGCAAATGAGGCATATGCATGCTTCAACCAGGGAGCTATTGCCGCTGGTGCAACAACATGATGTGCACTGATACCACGTGTAAGATGAGGCGGAAATGTTAAACGTAATTAATGTCGGAATGAATCTATTTTCAACACTTTTAATATAAATAGTAGTCAGACGTCTCGATGATGGATCAGTCAACAGCAGCGAGCAGAATCTGCAAGATCTCGTTGTGGCGGTGTAATGATGCTAGCTTTAAGGCTGTTTCGCGCCCTGCCCGTCGTGCCCTAGGATCAGCGCCCTTATCGAGAAGAAATCGGACAATATTGGTATGTCCTCCCGATGACGCTAGGCAGAGAGCCTTACTAGGATTGGCGCCCTTATCGAGAAGAAATTCGGCAATATTGGTATATCCTGCTGATAACGCTAGCCAAAGAGCTTCATTTAGTGTTGCTCGAATCGTACATTGACACTCTATGGCTTGGGAAGTACACTGGCACTTCAGAGCACCGAGGGCTTTTTCGACCACGTTCATCCTTCCTTTCTTTGCCGCCCAAAGTAGTGCAGCTGGGCTGGGACTTTTCGCATCGTGGTCGTATAAGATGTCTTCGATGATAGGGTAGGTTTGCCTGCTAGCGCGAAGCAGAGCGCTAAGATCTTCTTTCTCGAGGAGAGTAACGATCATTGAGTAAAGTTCTAGCGGTAGGGCAAGGAGTTCCATTTGATGGTCTGGCAGTTTGATTGAAGATAAACCCAAAACGATTCAGGTCACTGGAATAGAATTTGAATTTGAAAATGAAATTACTCTTAGGAACATGTACCCAGTACAAGAAAAACAACATAGAGGGGAATAAGAGAAAGAGAGGGAATTCATACTCGTTAACTATTAGCTAAGTGGGCGAGGGACCACAGCTTGACAGACTCCACTAGATAAATCCATAGGGTACGAAATAAGACCCTATTTCACGCCCAGAAACGGCCATTGTAAGCCATATATCTTCAAATGAAGATTTTAAAGTTGTAATATATGTGTAGGGGCAATATATTATAGCTTATCAGGTCGCTACACAAAGATATCAATAATGAATGCATCAGTGGCGTATTAGTTTGTGCTATATGCCTTATTAGTCTATCTATAACTAGGAATACAACTAGAGTTTATCGTGAGTGACGGGGCGATAGGAAGAGTACGAAAGCTGAGGCAGTGAACGAGACCTACTAGACACCATTGCCGGATAAACGTAAGAGAACAACCGGCACCCTTTCGGTACATACGTATAAAATACCAATATATAACATCTTCTAGTAGCTACTTGCGAAGATTTACACTTACCAAACAGACTTTCCAGGTCCGTTTGGGTTTACTCTACAGCATCAAGAGCAATGCAGCGGCAGGAATAGGCCGGATTTAAGCTCCGAGAAGAATGATACTTATAGCAAGGCACCCACAAAGTGTGTTTCTGGCAAAGCCTCCAGATAATATCAGCACCTTGGGGGAACTTTTCTTTGCATGAGGAGCATCGTTGCGCTGAAGACGGTAACGCCCTTGTGTATTCAGATATCGCAACACATTGAAACGATAACGCTTGAATAGAGACTTCGTTTTCCTCTTGCAAAGCCACAATCACAGGGGTTAACTCATCGTACTCTGGCCTGCAGCCTTCTCTGAACCGTTGCAATGTCTCCATACGATATTGCTCGGGCGAGTCAGCCAAAGCCCATACGAAACACACTTTGGGTAAAGTACGGTAAATCTCATCAATAATGTCAATGTAGCGTTCTAAATCTCTTTTGTCGTAAGAATCGTGCAACACAGCCCTTGTTCTCCACCTGTGATGGAGGGCATATGAGTTGCATGTTCACTCGAACAAAGACCAGTCATTTGAATGTCCACTCATGGCGCTGCAATGTTGCATGAAATGTTTTAGCCTGCTCTGCTTCCGAAATGCTGACGGAGGGCAGACAACAGATTATATATCCTTGGAATAGTGCGCTGGCCTCAAAGAATCCAAAACTGTATTTTCTTTTTAGAAGAACTGGACAGACATTGCATATGTAATCCTATTCCTCGGGCCCGCCAGGCATGGCTTATTGGGATCAAGGGACTTGGGTTTGTGTGGTGAGTATATTGTTGAGGTCTTCAATAAGCCTACTGGGGCGGACGGTATGGGGTTATGATCTAGATTCCGCTGAAATCTTGAGCCATTACCCGTGATGTGTCGTGAGCCACAAGTCTAGCAGTCGTGGACATGATTGCAGAAACAAGTTAGTGTTCTATTATTAGTTATCAGCTTGTAATGTGCAAGGGTGATAGAAACGCCATCTTGTCCGCTATGTGATAATAGAGGGAGACAAGCTACCTACAGGATAGAAATGTTCTGGACCTCAAAGAGGCCTTTATTGGAGCTATTTTATTTTACATGAGCTTTTAAATCAAGCTAGCTTCAAGATTAATACTGGATATCTGGGTAGGCCGAATTAGGTCGGTCACGTAAACAGTCCAGGTGGACGTGCAGTGGCACGACATATGGTAGAATTGTCAGTCTGATCCTCTCATCAAGCGACTTCTGAGCAAGAGTCTAAAACAGCCATTTTGTAACCCTACCTGCATCGGCCGTCCTACAAGAAGTAGGCGTGAAAAAACGAGGAGCCCCATGCATTCTACGAGCGGTAGATATAGAGCTGGACCGAGTCGGTATACGTGAGTAAACGGTACCCGGATTCATTATATTCGATAGGAATCAAAACCGGCAGACTGGATCGCAAGTCGACATCTCACGAACGATAATCATACGACCCAATTTGGGCTACTGGATAAGCCCTCTGTACCTCTACACCTTATCAAGGGCAGAAGAGTAGTGTACAGAGTCTTCAGTAGGATAGACCAGTCAAGTATGAGGTCACTATTGGAAGATACGAATTCTTCCTATTCATTCAACTTTCCGTGGATTCCAGCTCGCATCGGGGTCGCTATATCTCTCACGACGGTATTTTGCATCTATCGCCCTGTCCTTCTATGCTTGGATTGACTTTGGTGTTCTTTTTCCCACGCATAGATACTGGCCGGATTGTTCGGTGTTTACTTCTATCGCCTTTTTTATCATCCTCTCGCCAGATTTCCGGGTCCCAAACTTGCGGCATGCAGTCAGGTAAGCGGGACCCTTTCTTCACATAGGAAAGCGAACGCTGATGCAGACACGGACTAGCTCTGGTTTCTTCGCGCATGGACTGGAGGGAAGTATCCATTTGTTATGAGACAAGCGCACGATAGATACGGCGACGTAGTAAGGATTGCACCTAACGAGCTCAGCTTCAAGACTCCACAAGCATACAAGGACATCTACAATCATGCAGCGGGTAGCAAGTCGCCCTTCCCGAAGAGCAGATACTTTTACGACCGAGGCGCCTCTGTCAAGCACCCAGATATCGTATTTACCATTGAACCAGAACGACATCGACCGCAGAGACGATCTCTTTCCCACGCTTTCAGTACAAAGGCTCTCCGAGGAGCGGAGGACACGATCGAAAGACACATCAGGCTATTTACTCACCAGCTTAGCCGACGCGGCGCTCCTGGAACTGATGGTGTAGACATGTCGACCGTATTCAACTGGCTAACTTTTGACATAATCGGTAAGCTAGGCCAACCAGCGCTGGCCATGTGTAGGCTACAATAAAGCTGACCGGTACCAGGTGAACTGACGTTTGGGGAGTCGTTCGATTCGGTTGCCAACTGGAAGCCAGATATTTATGTCGCCCTGATATTGGAATTCACGAAGCACTTCACCATGATTCAGGCAGCTAAACGGCTGTCTATTCCGGAGAGTCTCCTGTCTTGGTTTATGCCTGGAACACTCAAAGATAACATGGCCTTTCATGAAAGTCTGACGAAAGAGAAGGTTGCCCGTCGTATCGAGATGGGCGATCTTGGCCAGCGCCCGGACTTTTTCGCTCACATCCTCAGACGTGGCAACTACAACCCTGATCATCTCGCGGAACAAGCCAAGATATTGCTGTTAGATGGGTCTGAAACGACGGCCACCTTATTAGCAGGAGTCACATATCTCCTATTGAAATCTCCAATAGCGTTGGCGGAGTTGCAACGCGAAGTACGAACTTCCTTCTCTTCGGAGGATGAGATCAAAGGGGACTCGATAAACCAGCTCACCTATCTCGGCGCGGTCATCGAGGAGGGTCTTCGGCTGTTTCCACCCTTGCCACTTGGCCTCCCGCGAACTTGTCCTGGGGCCATGGTTGACAGATGGTATGTTCCGTCCAGCACAGAGGTGTCGGTGGATAACTTTGTTATGTCTCACGATCAGCGATTCTTTCCGGAGCCTGACGAGTTCCGCCCCGAACGCTGGCTTGGAGATCAAATGGCAAACAACAAAGAAGCTAGCCGTCCATTCTCTATGGGCCCTCGTGCTTGCTTGGGTATCAATCTTGCCTATCTCGAATCGAAGCTAATTCTTGCTATTATGGTGTACTTCTTTGACTGGGAACTTGTCGACAAGAAATTACGCTGGTTTGAACAGGTAGAATTGATGACATTCTGGAGAAAGCCTAACTTGTTCGTTCGTTATCACCCTCGTGGGTCTTTCAACGGAGCTTAGCTATGGAGGCGACCAGGCTATGGCTAAGTGAGGCATTCCCGTGTGCGGTTGACATTGTTGCAAACACTTCTTTTGGTTGTATAGCACCGAACTAGGTTGGAGCATTGTCATGCTAGGTGGCTTTTCGTTTCGTCGATAGTCGCCCTTTTATTATTTTTATTTTTATTTCTATTTTTGTTTCTGGCGAATAGATGGATAATCTCTTATCGCTCATATCATTTGTCATATGCTCTCATTTTATCTACAAGATGGATCGTCCCGATCTCAAATTATAG
>JABEXW010000803.1:0-34937 GCA_013266185.1 Fusarium sarcochroum
TCCTGATTATTTACCGGACCGCCTACAGGGTCAAGCTCAGGCACAACACCAAGTTAATAAGACTAGCACAAATCTGGATTAGTTAACCTACCTTGCCCGTGTTTGTGGTGCAGCTCTCTCTCAACGTTCAATGTCCCTGAGCAACAGCCATTACTATCATGACTTCATCAATGATACAATTGATGTTCTAATTTGCAGGACGAAGATTAATCATTAGTTTCAACTTTGCTTTTGCCAATCCTCATCTCCTATTTCACTATTAACTACCCAGCCTAAGAAAGCACTGACCTCGATTTCGAGGTTAGCAACAGCGGCTCAGCATCATCGATCTTTAGAACGGCTCACTAGAAGCCAGCCGTTGTCTCATTAACGACATCCAAGATCGAACTCCACCAAGCAACACCGTTCAAGATGAACACTTTACGCGTCGTTCTCGTGTAAATCGCGACTATGGGATGCAAGCGTCAAGCGTCTAGCCGCGATGGTTTCCCAGCCACACGGTGACAGATCTAAGGTTCGATGCGATGAACCACTCAGATCCGTGATTCCTCCTTTTCAATTGATAGATCAGGTCCCAATCTGGGACACTAGGGATCGGGTTCGGAAGTGCTTGCAGTTGAGCTAGTGGTGAGCCGTGTTGTTGGTTATCTTGGTGAGATGATTCATTGAATCGACTATCAGTCAATGTCGTCATGGACAGATGAGATGTTTTCGAAGTGATGACGGAGCGGTCATGTTTACTGGGAGTAATTATTGTACTTGAACTGTAGAGCTGAGATGTATAAGATGGGTGTTCTTCTCGAGTGAGAAAAGAAGTTTATCTCCATCATCACTCAGCATCAACACTCATCTGCAACTCACAGCTTTCACCACAACCCCTTTTCCAAACAACAACCAACAATCAACATGTCTTCCAGCGGCGTTCAAGATACCCCTTCTGGCGAGTTCCAAGAGAACTCCTACGTTTCTCGTCCTGGTGAGAAGGACCAGCCCATTGCTGTGCAAGCCGACTCCGACCGTGTCGAGGACCCCATCGACGCTGATCAGGCCGACACTGATGCTCAGCTCGGTATGTTGAAACATCCTTTATACAGACCGAATATTCCCTAACTGTTTAATAGAGCGTGACGACAAGGATGCTATCGACACGAGCAACATCATTGAGGAGCGCACCAGGGGTGCTACCCAGCCCGGCGGTACCTACAAGGAGCCCGGTGACGAGGAGGGTTTGCCTTCTGATACCGGCCGAAGCTCCAACTATTAAGCGATTTATTGAAGCGTTCTGTTTACGACTTTAGAAGTCTACTTGTATAATAGATTGTGATATAATTCACAGTTACAAACGTGATAATAGTCTGCAACAACAGTGAATGCATTGAATCGTGGTCGGCGCAATATTAGGGGCCTTCGGTAGAAATAGCGATGCTTAGGAGTCCAAGCTTCATTGTTATACGAATGACTCATAGGAGCTACTGTCTAAGTCAATGGTTCCCGCATGAATTGTGCTGATAAGTATTACACATAACCAAAGCCATATGCAACAAATATGAAGGAACCATGACAGATAACAGTTTCTCGACAAGCGATGCAACTACAGAGCCTTATGTGTAAAACAACACGTCAATACCAAAACTATTGTTTTCTCAATCATGCTTTATTCTATGGAAATATTATCATCGTTCTTGTCCTAACAAATGATACAAACTACCTAATCACGGTTGTTGATATTGGCCTAACAGCAGGATGATTCAATCTTTGCGCACCAAAGTAACCATCGAAAACGAAACCGAAAGAGATTTGAACAAGTTTAAAAGTAAAGCCTTCACAAGGCCAAGCAACCAGTGATGGCGATTGAAAGCAATCGATATTGTGACAAAGTTCTCTGATCGCACTCACACATTGATGTAGAGATCTAGGGTAGTCCCCGCGCAAAAGATCCCCCCACCGGGACCGCAACGGGAAGCCCCACTCGCCCGCATCGAAAATCTCGTCCTGGCAATAAGCTTCAAAAAAAGTATCTATCCACCCACCTGATAGCTGCATCTTTTCCCTCCAGCTATCATTACAATCAATGCAAATATGGCGGCAGATAACGAAGCTCCTGTCGCGAGCACCTCAAACGAATCTCGTCCGTCAGGCGACTCCAACGCCGCTCCTAAAAATGGCGAGTCGGGTAACCGCCGCAATCCGCGACACGACCATCGCAAACCAGGCAAGGGTCGCACTGAGAAAGGACGCGGAGAATGGGGGTATGTTCGCATTTCAATTGCTTGAACGGGTACAGTTACCAACGGGGCTAACAAGATGCTAGTCGTGAGAAGGGTGACAAGCGCAAAAAGAACGATGAATTCAAGGAGTTTAAGCGTCGCAAATTGAACAAGAAGGGCGAGTCTGCCGATGGCGAATCGAGCAACAACCCTTTCTCCAAGGACGAAATCGCTGCCGAGGAACGACGACCCAAGCGAAAGGTTGCTGTCATGATCGGATATGCGGGCACGGGCTACAAGGGCATGCAAGTCAATGGCAACGAGAAAACTATCGAGGCCGACTTGTTCAAGGCCTTTGTCGCAGCGAGCGCTATCTCCAAGGCCAACGCCGACGACCCCAAGAAGTCGAGTCTGGTTCGATGCGCCCGAACAGACAAGGGCGTGCACGCTGCTGGAAACGTCATCAGCCTGAAGCTCATTATCGAGGACGAAGATATCGTCGACAAGATCAACGCCGAGTTGCCGGAGCAAATTCGCATCTGGGGCATTCAGCGAACAAACAACGCCTTCAGTTGTTACCAGACTTGCGACTCAAGATGGTACGAGTACCTTATGCCCAGCTACTGTCTCCTTCCCCCTCACCCCGAGACCTTCTTGGGCCGAAAGCTGGTTGAGTTGGCCAAGGAGCATGGTGTCGAGGACGAGTTGACTGCTAGGATGGAGGATGTCAAGGATTTCTGGAGCGACGTGGAAGAGAAGGAGATCAAGCCCATTTTGGCACGGTTAGACCCTGAGACCAAGGCTGCCGTGTTGGAGCGAGTTCACGTTACAGACGACGAGGAGACTGCTGCGCGAAAAGCGGCCGAGAAGGAGACAGAGGAGAGTGCGCCGACCGAAGAGAAGCCTGCGACCGAGACACCCGCAGCAGAGGCCGCCGAGCAGACCACCGAGAAGACCGCAGAAACTGAGGCCCAGCAACCCGGCGTCATTCTGGAGAGCCACAAGCCTAAGAACCGTGAGCTTGGTCCAGTTGATTTCGCCCTTCGGGATATCAAGGCAGCCTACGTGGCCGCGAAGCGACGATACCGAGTCAGCACTGAGCGCCTGAACCGCCTTCAGGAGGCTCTCAACAAGTACAACGGTACGAAGAACTTCCACAACTACACCGTTCAAAAGTCATTCTTTGACGCCTCGGCCAAGCGACACATTAAGTCATTTGTTGTCAACCCCAAGCCAATTATCATCAACGACACGGAATGGCTGTCTCTCAAGGTTCACGGACAGAGCTTCATGATGCATCAAATTCGCAAGATGGTCGGCCTGGCTAGTCTGATCGTCCGTTGCGGTACTCCAATGGAGCGCATCAACGAGAGCTACCAGAACCAGAAGATGGCCATTCCCAAGGCCCCTGGTCTCGGACTGCTGCTTGAGCGCCCCGTTTTCCACAATTACAACCGAAAGGCTACTGAGTCGCTTGGAAAGGAGGCGATTGACTTTGACAACTACGATGAGAAGATCCAAGCCTTCAAGGACAAGCAGATTTACACCCGGATTTTTACCGTGGAGGAGAAGGATAACTCGTAAGTACTGACGTACGCTGGAGTCGGACAGAGCTAACAAGACAATGCAGGTTTCACATGTTCTTCAACCAAATCGATCAGTTCAAGACAAATCACTTCTTGTGGCTCACGGCTGGCGGTATGAAGGCTGCCGAGATCGCAAGGACTACCACTGGTGAGAAGGTGCAGCAGGATGTCGATAAGGAGCTCGGCGATGAGGATGAGGAGGACCCTGAGGGCGGTGAGGGTTAGATTGTGTAACAGTAAAAGCTGAATAAAGCTACGTGTTTGATGCGCTATTGTAGACGAAGCATTGTTTCATCATGACTTATTACGGACTTTTCGGAAAGGATTTAAGCTGCTGTGAGTGTGGTTGAGCTACTTGAGTTACATGACTTGTATGCTGTAGATCCGAATACAAGCTGCTTTGAAATAAAACAAAGATACAAGTGGGCTTGCACGAGAAAAAGTGTTACAAATTACCTCATGACCCTGAATTGTCGAAACCCACGAAACGCAGACGTCGTGTAAGTGATGGATGCCCCATTTTGGGATCTCGGTGACAGGACCCACCGACCAAGGTGGAGGTGAAGCTCGGTGAAAAGCTCAAGCCTCAGGCATCGAGATCTGGACCCACTCCACAACCCACAAACTGAAAGAGGGTTTGAAAACCCCAATTTAGCGACCCTCCTCGAATTGCTCAAAAATTACAACGGCCCTCGCAACACCAACAACTTCGTCGTCGTCAATCACGTAGTCGCACCAGCCGTCAAAATGAGCGCCCAGGCCCTGAACAAGATCGCTCCCAACAGCCCCTCGAGGCAGAACCCCTCCGAGCTCGAGTCGAGCATCGCCCAGGCTCTCTACGACCTGGAGACCAACACCTCCGACCTCAAGGTTGCCCTGCGACCTCTGCAGTTCGTCTCTGCCCGTGAGGTGAGAACACCGTGAACATGAAAATATCCGAAACCTAGGTCTTCGAACATCCTGTTCCCACACAAGAATCTGTCTTGCACACAATGGCCCACCTCCCCGCCCCCAGACGCGCTCCGTCGAGAGACCTCGAGATAAATATCTTTTCGAGAGAATTTGATCAATGCGCAGCTCCCGTGTCGTCGGGGCGGAGGCGTGCCAGCCGGAGTATCATTGACTTCTGTGGAACAGGACGGGAAGCGGTCCAAGGTTTTGTCCTGGAGCTCGCATGCTGACTTGGGATCTTGATTAGATCGAGGTTGGCCACGGCAAGAAGGCTGTTGTCATCTTTGTCCCCGTCCCTTCCCTGCAGGGCTTCCACCGCGTCCAGCAGCGGTAAGATATCCCCCTTCTACAACTCACAGTTCGATACTAACTCTCCTCAGTCTGACCCGCGAGCTCGAGAAGAAGTTCTCTGACCGCCATGTCCTGATCCTCGCTTCTCGCCGCATCTTGCCCCGCCCCAAGCGATCTGCCCGCTCTCGCAACACCCAGAAGCAGAAGCGTCCCCGTTCGCGAACTCTCACTGCTGTCCACGACGCCATCCTCGAGGATCTCACCTACCCCGTCGAGATCGTCGGCAAGCGCGTCCGCACCAAGGAGGACGGCTCCAAGACCCTCAAGGTCATCCTTGACGAGAAGGAGCGTGGTGGTGTTGACTACCGCCTCGACACCTACTCTGAGGTCTACCGACGATTGACAGGTCGCAACGTCAACTTCGAGTTCCCTCAGAGCGGTCCCGCCGACTACTAAGTCTGCGTTTCGTTCGAGATGAATAGAAG
The DNA here is from genome assembly GCA_013266185.1 of Fusarium sarcochroum. Classification (NCBI taxonomy): domain Eukaryota; kingdom Fungi; phylum Ascomycota; class Sordariomycetes; order Hypocreales; family Nectriaceae; genus Fusarium; species Fusarium sarcochroum. The sequence continues at coordinate 5,521 of JABEXW010000803.1, forward strand.
ACCTTTTTCTCATCAGGGCTGGGAGTGATTTTAACATTGTTGGTTGGTCAAAAAAGGGGCTTGGCGTCTTAAAGAGAGTAGCTTGATAAATGGTACAAGCTGCGTATGATTTGACAAGACAACTTAAACACTTCTTCCTCTGTCCATGACTCGTCCAATATTTGGGGTATCTAGATCTATGTGTCGCATGTGCATGTCTGTTCTATCTTTAATCGTGACTGATGCGGCCAACGCCTAACACACACCAATAGGCCAGTTCTCGCTTCTCCTCACCATCCTTCTCCTTTCCAGGCGCTGTACCGACATCCTGCTGGGAGTCGGCCTCCCACTCCATTCGTACAAACATGGGTATCTCCAAAATATCCTCGTCCTCTTTCAGAGGGCTCTTGTCCACCTTGTCCCCGGTCTGAGCGTCTGGTTGTAGTGACGCAGGAACCACCTCCAAGATGATGCTGACCCAGTTGCGCCCTCGCTCCCAAATCTTACCGGCTTCAGGCTGACCGCTGCTCTCTTCACCTTTCCGCTTCTTGTCCCGATCGTCGTCCTTTAAAGCGTCGTCCCACATGTCTGTATTGGCATCAATCTCGAATTGAGGACACAGAATAGTGACTTTGCTGGAGAACCTGCCAGGTGTGCTGTTTGGTGTGGCTAGTGTGACCTTGATACCGTCAAACAATGGATTCTTAAAAGTCAAGATGTAGTGATACGGATTGAGAGGCTTGAGAGGACGCTCTAATTGTACTTGAGGCCGTTGTGTGGTAGGAATAGGCCCGGCTGTGGGGTTGAGAGGTCGGATGGTGATAGTTGGGATGTAGGATTTCGCAACCAATCTGATCTTGAACCGTGTCGACGTGACCTTGTTCTCCGGTTTGGAGATGATATGTCGGCATACAGAACAACGCTTGGAGCGCTTGGTTCGGAGGAGGTATGGTATAGGCCGTAGACCATCCTGGAACCGCTGAGCCTCTGTCTGCTCAAGGTTCTGCTCTTTGGAAGCTGTCGTGTCCCATCCCTCTTGATGTAGTTTCTTGATCTGAGAAGATTCGTCCAGGTCCGCCAGCTTGAGACCCTCCTCTGTCGTGAAAGCCTCACGCATAACGTCCGAGGGACCATTACGCTTGCGGGCATGACCGTGACCGGTGTACATGGCCATGATACGAGACAGTGCAGCAGGAGATCCAAACCCGACATTGTCGTTGAGCGTGGACATACCGCCGACGGAAGCGTTCGTATCTGCCAGTTGTGTCTGGTAGAAAGACTTGAGATTGGCGAATTGAAGGTCGGTATCGACGTCGCTGTCAGCTGGAGGTGGTTCGTCTGGGTTCTCCTTGCGGCGCTCCTTGAACTCCCTGGCCGTGAGCTTGAGATCGCCACCATTATTGATCTTGGAGAGCTGCGAGTGGATGCCGCTCGGTCGGTCAAAGTCGATGCCTATCTCGGTCGAGGTCCAGTTGCAGTACTGGCAATAGAGGGCATACCGGCCATGATGCCCCGAGGGGTCTGCGCCTAGGTGTGTTGGGTCGGTAGGGGTCAAGGCCATAACCTGAAGAGGTCCAATGCATACAGGGCATTGGTAACAGCTTCGGGTGCATCTAGTAGGCGCATATCATATTAGTCTTTGTCCTCAACATTTCCTGGGGTTGTTTACCTGTTGCCCTCGCTCCGTAAGTTGCTGCTAGGAACCTCAAACAGACAATTCGGACAGTAATATGTGACGACTTCTTCGTTTACACATCGTGGACATCGTATCTGTTGGCAATCTTCGCAGTAGAGGAGGTACTCGAGAGGATAGAGGCTATAATTTGAACGAGGATCGGCGGGGTCAAATGTTCGCTCGTCGGTATCGGAGGAAGGTTGTGTTTGAGGCGCTTGTGGAAGATCGGGAGGAGAGATATCGGAACACGGACATTGTATGTACGTGTACGGTATCACGGGCGCCATTGCAGCGGTGATGGTGTTGAGTTTGCCAGACTCGACGTTGGTAGAGGGGAGCTAGCGAGCTATTGTCTTGAAATGAGACCCTTGCTCGGTGTGCAAGGTGAGCAGCGACATCGGTGGAGCCCAATCAGGCGGCCATAGGTAAATAAGCTAAATCATAAAACAACTACAGATTATTCTAAAGGTATACGCAACTCTACTTAATAGACGGAATTGGAGGATTAATATATTTAAGCTAGGATTGCAATCTTTGGATTGCGTAGGTTGGTAGAAATTATTTTGGTAGTATTTAACCTCGATTAACATTATGCGCTTCAAACGCATGCATCAATCATAGCCGCCCAACCTCTTATCGCATTCCTCTCAGAGAAGAATTTCACAGGGGAAACAAAAAAGCATCTATTTCCCATGTCCTCCGACATCTTGGCGAACATGGCAATCATTCCACGCCGAGTCCACAAACGTCTCACCTCAGGAGGCAAAGGGAACTCGGAGTTGGAGAAACCCGCGTTCGCAAAGGCAAGTATCATTGCCGCAATACCAACTGCTACGGCCGTCGCGACAGATGATCCAGACATGGGCAACTCGCCGTCTACGTTGCATAGCCACGCTGATGGGACGTCTTTGCCCAGTGTGCCGTATACTATAGGGCCGTTTGGGTCGACTGGGGGGTTCGCATCTAAGAATGCGCCGTTGCTGTTTGTCGATCGAATCGAGATGACACTGTCGTGATTAGCAGGAAACATTTCCTTATGATTGCCGCCAGAATTAGATGCTGCAGCAAATAATAGGATTCGGTTCTGTCGAAGTAGCTCTGCCTCGCGGATGGCTTGGCCAATGTCTGGGATCTCTTCTTGGAACCCAAAAGACATTGAAATCATATCGGCTTCACAGTCTGTCACGGCCCAACGTATTGCCTATATTGCAGTAGTAGGGAGAGTCAGTATTGTATTCTGGGCCAGCCATCGTAGAACGCCAACCATCAACTTCTCGAAAGAAAGGCTCGCTTACCTCACTGATATTTCTGGTACAGTTCTTCAAACTAGACCGATCCCTTGCGACCCTAGCGACGTATATATCCGCAAAAGGCGCTACTTTCATAACCAGCGCCACGGTGTGTGTCCCATGGCCATTCTCGTCTATAGGTAGTTGGGAGTCTCCAGCCCAATCTCTCCATCCCTTCATGCGCCTCCTGCGGTCAGGTAGTCCAAAAAAGGTGGCTTCATGGTCGTATCCAGTATCCAGGATGGCGATTCTGATCGCACGACTCGTCTGACCCTGGGAGGACTTGCGAGAGGTGTTGTATATGTAAGTGTTGATTTCATGTAGTTTATCAAGCCATCGAGTGGAACGGATTGCTTCATGGTCTTTTGATGTGCTTGGGAGAGGTGCCGGAGCTGGGATGCCAATGATGGGATTGGGGCCTCTTGAGTCAATCGGGTCGATATTGTAGAGAGCTTCCCAGAATCCAAGTAATTTGAGTAAACGCTCCAGCGGTGCGACGACGACCTCATAAAGGATGGCCTTTCTCGAAATAACATCGACCTCAGTCCCGAGATCCTCTGTCGCACTGGCTTCGTCGAATAGTTTGCGATTTAGACAATTCAACACCACCTTGCGATAGTCTGCGTAGTCAAAATCGCCCCATGATCTGGGCTTATCAACCAGGCGCTTGGCTAGACTCCAGTTCGCATTTAGAGTCGCTTCCATCGATCCGTAATCCAGAACAGGTAGGCTTTCTCCTCGGCCAATCTCAAGTAGCATTATACACAATGCAAGCAACCTAGGATAACGGTAGATGACGGAGTACGAATCGCAGTATTCCATAAACGGATCATCTTGTTCTACAAATTGGACAACATAATATGGCTTTGAAGCATAGAAAGCAGCGTCTTTTTCTCCAAGCGGGCCCTCTTCAGTAGGAGGTTCTGGTAGAAAGTGCATACTGTCGCTTGTCCATCTAGTTTCCATCCAAGGGGAGTCATAGTATTGCCAAAATGATCGTGCTGTTATATAAGCCAGCACGAGCTTCATTCTGTTAGAGAGACGGTGTGTCTGTAATATCTCCCTCAAGGATATACTTGGTCCTGGATCAGTATGTTGAATAATCGGAGAACTGTCGTAGAGTTGCTGGAGAGCTGAATCGTGTACGCGACAACAAATGCGACATCCTGGCCTGGCTCTCAGCACTTCGCAGAATGAGCCAGGCGATATCACTTTAAATCGCCTCGACTTCTTGGAACAAGTATTCGTGGCTTCATCCGTATACATCACCCGTCGTTTGCCTGCTTTTCGCCTTTGATTCACAAATGTTAACTTCAACGGAGATCTTCAAAGCTATGTCGGGAACTCATAGCACTTACATTGAGACCGTTAATTGTAAGTCTTGCCAATAGTCCCAATCATTTGGTGACGCAGATATCAACATCTCAAACGCAATGCACTCATCCACTTTGACGATATCGGCTCTCAGTCTCAGTCTTGCGTGATGACTCTTGGTAACTTCAGGGTTGCCACCCATACAAGTACACGTTGAATGGTCCCGGAGAACAGAATACAGAACTGAATTGACGTGCGAAGGGTATTCTTCTGTGTCGGCCGCTTTCGTCTTTGATACCTTGTGTTCTGCCTCCTTGACCGTCATGGCTTTTTTATAGAATTGACCAAGGTTCTTGAAATATTGTTTTTTGACAAAAGCAGGCCCAATCAGGAAAGCATATACGCCTTTCTGTACTCTGGCTTCAGCTTCATGTAGCGATCGGTATGTCGATTTGCGAAGGATGGATCGGAGAATAGGACGTCGAGGGTCGGAAGGGGTCGGCCACTATGGAGTAGACGTTAACGGAGGGACAGGCTTGGATGTAAGTTATGTTGAACATACGGCGCACACGCTTTCAAGGTCGTCCAAGAGTTTTGGTAGACGCTCCTGGAGACGTGGAAGCTGACTTGCATCAGCAGTATCCAAGGCCTTCATCGCCATCCAAAGGCTCGCAGCAAGACGGCCAGCATCGCACAGCTTCTCACTGGCGGCTAGCCTTCCTGCAATGTTAGAGACACCGCAGAGAACATCTTTGGCAAAGTCGAGCGCATTTAGTTCGGCTTCTATGCCTCCGCCTTTGTCCATTTGAGCTTGGAACCAAGGCCCGCAAGAAGTGCCAGCCAAACAATACCCGGAAGATGGTGAAGTATCTTGCGACAAAGTGTAGTCAAGGTCATTTGCGACAATAGAGGCGGGGTATTAGCTAATCAGCTGAAAGTGCATATTCGTGATCATCTTCAGCCTATCTGGCTGCCAGATTAGCCGCCCCAAACATTCCCGCCCAGCGATGCGCCATCACATGATTTCGAGAAATGAGAACTCGCTTCAAGAGCAAGGTCTGTCAGTAGGAAAGTGAAGCTATAACTGGAAATCGCAGCATCTTCTATTGCTCCTTCACACACTTCTCAATATGCGAGGGGACTGGGACGCAAACAACAATCCGTCTGAGAGCTCAATCTCTGAAATCTGCCAAGAATGTATTCAGAGTCTCCAGGCCTGTCTCGACCTTCCATTGTTGATGCAATATGAGTGGTCTGAAAACAGACTGGCCGAGTTCAAACTTTGGGCAGGAGGTATTGGAGCTTTCGCAGGGGAGAGAGCGTCTCTTGATGCAAGGCTCGCCGCTGATCGGGAGACAAAGACTCTGGTAAAAAACATTCTTATCCTACTACAAGGATGCATTGAGAAGTGCCGAGTAGCTGGTAGGTAGCAGATGCTTAAATGTTAGACGAAGCTGACAACGCGGCTAAGCGATGAACAGCTCAAGCAGCTTTGAAACCGGGGCTCACGATGGCGCAGAAGACGATAGCAGGTCATCCTCTGACGATCCAAATGAACTATCAGCCCCTCCAAACCCCATACCGCGATCTTTCTCACCTTGGTCCGATTTATCTACAACAACATCGGAGTCTAGCGATGGCCTCGACTACTCAGTAACGCGCGTTGACGCCCTGGATGCTGCGAAGCATGAGGTAGAACAGGTCATCGACCACCTCACACGATTGGGTTTTGCTATCCGCAAGTCTGGCATCACTTCGCGATCCCAAAAGGCGGATCGTCTCTTCGAGTTTGAGGATCATCATGACCTCTTCCGCTATCTAACTGTTCTTATTCTCGGACGTGGCAGTGAGGAAGGCCGAGAGCACTATAACGTTGACCCTAAAACACTGAGCCCTATACAAGAGAGACTTGCAGTGGCGAACCTTCGACGAAGACACAGGTTTCTATATGCACAGAAGCATGCCCAGAAACTTGCCTCTGTCACTGTCACATCAAACACAGAATCTCAGTTCGATATCCCGATCTTCGACAACCCTGTGCTCATTGAAGAGAACGCATCTCAGGAGCTGCGTGTAAGTGAAGAAATGTCTGTCCCAGAGACTCTACCAGCATCTCCCCGTCCTATAACATTGACGGTGACATCTGCATCAGCTATCGGCACAACTATCGCGGAAGTGCCTCGTCAGGCGCCCGCGTTGTCGCAGATAGCAAGGACCGATCTTACCTCAATCGCCGCAAAAGTGGTATATCCGCGTCCACCCCCTAGCCAGCCGGGTCTACGATATTTCCGATGCCCTTGCTGTTGTCAGACCCTTCCAACTTTGTTTCGCGAGAGTTCCCAATGGAAGTGAGTTCGTCCCTATTCTGTTCGTCCCTATTCTGTTCGTCCCTACTCTCCGCCTCGATAAATGCTGAACATCCTTGTTAACTCTAACTAGGAAACATCTGATGGAAGACATTTGTCCTTATACTTGCGTGATTGAAGGTTGCCCAAAGCCTGATGTATTATACATTAACCGCATCGACTTGACGCAACATATAACGGATGATCATCCACGATGCTGGGAGTGTCTTCCCTGCACGACTCCAGGATATGTACCTCTGTTGTTTCCTTCAGTGGAGGAGTTTCTTTCACATACCCAGCAGGTCCATGGTACTGCTATTACTGAAGATCAATACTCACCACTTGTCACGGCTGCAGCCCGGCCTGCGCCAGCTGGGATCAGCCAATGTCCGCTCTGTGACCAAACTGGCACAGCGGACTCTGAAGATCTTCTCGATCACATTTCGGAACATGTCCACTCTTTCTCTTTAAGCTCTCTTCCTTGGCCGAAGGATGAGATGGAAGAGGACGAGAATGCCCCCGAAGACTATTTCAAGAACAACGACTATTTTGAACAGGACTTTGACGATCGATCGGACCAGTACAATCTATCCAGTGACTCGGATAGAGACTCGGTCGGTCTCGCCTCTCTACCTTCATACTATTCACTTTCATGTCCTCCTAGTGAAGACATCCCTATTACTGTGAGCCAGGAACAGGTTGGAAGAACCCAACCTGAAACGTCAGCGGCTGCTATAGAACGATTCCAGAGGATGTCCCGTGATGCTAATAACATAATGCCAAGTGTCCCAATACGGGGCACTCGTTGCCGAAGTCTCCCTGATCTTGTTGACCGAAATGACCGAAACGACCAACGGTACGAGTGGTGGCCTGAAAAAGCTCTCGAAGCTCTCGAGCGGAGAGAGTAGATCGAACAAGCTGGAAAGCCTCTTCAGAGACCTTCGAGACCTAGTTACAGCCACATAAAAGTCACCGGACCCTCTTACATTCAATGATCTAGGACTTGGATCATCAGACGTACATGCACTATCTTGAAGTGGTATCTGGTCCTGTTGAATGACCTCGGGGGCTGTGTTGAACTTGGGAGTCTCGTGGCCTGTGGTTTCGATCCACCCGAAGAATGGCTTACAGGATATATGAAGTTCGTCAAAACAAGTGAACTTGTATTTGGCAAAATGGTATGTCAAGTCGTCAACCTGTCAAGTGCACTCCCGGCCGACCAGCCAGGAGTACGACCATATTGGTTTCAAAGCATATACCGACGCGTATTAGGTACATGGCCATAGGAAGTTTCATTGTGATGCGTGGGAAATGCCATCTTGGATTGTTAGCCGAGCCTGTGTTGAAGCTGATACGGAGATTCTACCTACACGACTTGACAAGACCATGGGCCACTTATGTATTCGGATATGGAAATCCCAGAAGATTATGTATCTTACGGCGGGGTTGGAAAGTGTCTTTTAACCAGTCCTGCCTAACATTTGAACCTACATTGGCATGCTCTGTAGACCTTAGCGGTATTCCAAATTTGTTGAATTTGTTCTTGATATAGATGAACTAACCGCCGAAGGATAGTGGATGACAAGGCTTGAAACATGATAGCAGTCTATCTATTCGTATTAAACATTTAAGATCGACCAGAAAAAGAAACGGTACTAGTTCTACTCAGGGTTCTTCTGAAAAATGAAGAATTGACGACTTGAATTGTCCTTCCCAGCTGTAATGCTGGCCAGTTAGACCACATTCTTAGCTGAGATACATGCGCAGCGCACGCCATCATCATCAACCAGCTCACAAGCCTCCAAAACAAGATCCTCGTTTCGTAAATCATCAATTGTCGCCAGCCTCACCGAGACATCGGCCTTCTTATTACTCTCCACATCGCCATGCAGGAATGCCGCGCTGGACTCAAAGACGCCTGTAGTGATGTTCTGCTTCCGGCCGCGGCGAGAGATTTTATGCAGCTGGTACGCAAACACGATAGCCTCCTCTCCAGCTGCGAATGAGTTTGTGATCCCGTTCCTACGCTCTGTGGTTATCTCCCCTCCCACAGAGACACTTTCGACAACTGGCATTGTGGATCCAAGCCCGCCTCCAATCGTCCTACTGAGTGCAGTCCGTACGCTGAGTCCCCGAGCGATCTTGACGCCTGTGATCATATACACAGGTTGGTTTCCAAAAACCCCTGCTTTGATGGCTGTTTGCACCCTTGGCTCAGCAAGCCGTTGTGCCAAGTCAGCATCGTTGTCAAGCGGCTCATTTCGCATGTATCGGGTTTCAAGTTCCTCAATGCTATACTCTTGTAGAATATCCTTGCCATGGTCTACAGAAACGTTTGCGCCAATGGATTGGAGAAATTGGGCCCAGAATCCGATGCCGATACTGTGCCCTCGCTCCTGTGTCAACTCATGGGCGTATTCTGTGATTGTTTCGATATCCGGAGCCTTGTGTTCCGGGAGATTCGACAAGGCTCTGGCGGGCTGGAAGGGGTCGGCAATAATGTTTCCGATCTGAATAGGGCCCGAAGGCTTGTATTGGAAATTTGGGGCTAGAATATATGTTCTTACAGCTGCCATAGTGAACTGTTCTTGATAAGTGAAAAAGCAGATAGAGCAGACAGTACAACACGACAGTGAGGGGTTTCAGTACGAATTCAGCCAAGAGTGAGCGATCAGGTATTCAGTAGACCTGTTGCCTTTTTGACAGCCCTTGCGATCATGTTGGGCGGTAAAATATACGGTGTGATAGGTTCAGTCATCAGCGAGGCCTCTTTCAGCTGACCAATGCCACTCAGAAGAGGAGGCCATTGGTTGTTGAATGTTGGCTGTGCTCGTTATAAAAGCCAAGGAAGATAATGAGGCTGAAACGCATCGGAAAAAGGAATACTTGCAATTAAGGATAACAGATGTCCATGCCAGACAGCGAAATTTGTAGGCAAGAGTTCGATGGCTCCAATGGAGGTTATCACTTAATCGGGGCCTTTCGCTATGCGCGTTGTTACTTGGTAGAAAACCAAATCCACGAGCTTGACGAATCGGCATCAGATGGTAACACCGATTGGAATGGGCAGTACTACATTCAACAAGGTTGGGATGGAAACATTACGGCCATGACTGAGAAGAATACCTCGTTCCGCGATCAATCACATTCAGTGACGGAGGTTGTTTCACAAGATAGCATTTCTTAGTTCTTCAGCTTCGCCGTTGATTCAGGGCAGTGGCGTCGAGCATAAAGACAGACTTTGTAGGTATGGTCGATGCTTTGGTTGGTGAAACACACAACTGAGGGCGGCGAAATATCTACAAATGAACAACCTCAAGCCCACCGTGTCGACATACTTTTTCACGGCGTTTGAGCCCCGATCGCTAGTTTCGGCCATCAAAGTTCAGCTTGAGGCGGAAGCTGGACCAGATGCGTCTAGAACGTAAAAGTTTGTATTTTACCGACAAGCTCAACCTTGTCTTGGAGTTTGTATTTTTCGCCTCGAAAAAGAGGTGGTCAACGATGATCCCTTCTATTAAACTGGAGGTCTGTGTAAGGTCAAAAAGTTGGACTTGAGTTCATCCGAACCCGAATTGTCCGAGCTCGGGCTCCGTTCTCCATTGACTCTTCACTTGACACCTGCATGTCATCGAATTGTGCGGGGCTCATTAGTCGACTGACTGAGATGTCAAGAATGGGGTTTTAGTTGATAATCGGCAACTTTATTGACTCGCTCACATGATGATGGAAGAACACCTCATGCTTGGCTCATCAGTAGTGTGCGATTCTTGGCTTACTATGCAGCTCGAGCTAGAGCCAACAGAGGATGGATGGCCTGAGCTCAATCTCTGCCCCTGGGCTGAGCTCCAGACCTCTCTCTTGTGAGTTGTGCCCCTTGGTCCAAGCAGCCCGCTGGACGCTAGAGGGACCTAGGCTTGGCTGAATTCCCCAAAATGATCCAAGTATTGAAGTCTCTCAACGCCTCGATTCGGTGCGGCTGAGTTGTTGCCACCACATCAAGGGTTGTCTGGAACTGAAGTTGTTACTGAACAGAGTTGAAGGAAATGCAGTTGTTGGATGCAATATCGAATCATCAGGGGTATGGCTGATCCATACCGTTGGGAGAATCTGGCATCCTGGTGGAGCTGAAGGTCTCCATTTCCCACGACCCGTGGAGACATACTAGAGATGAAGGGTTAATTCCCGGAATACAATCCTGGCACGTCACAGATTAATTCAAGAGCGCCAATTTCAATTTCGACAATGAGAAATTACGCCACTTTCGTTCTCTTTGATGGCCAAGATCAAGATGAAATGAAATGATGTAAATCAATCTTCTGCCAAGGTATCCGGCAGAACCGGTCATTGATAATCACTCTCAAAAGCTGTGTGACTGTGGCAACATCATGTTGATGCAGCGACACACACCACCACTGCAAGCACTGCTGTATTGTACGGCCGTGTGCTAGTCGGTCGGTGGTGTGTGGTGTTTGAGATACTCCGATAGATCGGATCGGAGCTGAAGATTCTAGTTACGTGGTAGTCCGTTACAGTCAATAGACGGGGATGGCCCGACAAACTGGGATGATAACTCTTTGTATCTTGTCCGCAAACTCCTCACGAACCCGGTTGCAGGGTCTTTTTAAACTTGTTGTTCAACGTCGACATGGGGACGAGCTGCAGCATTGCTTTTTGCTTTTGCTTTGCTTTGTAACGGCATTAACGGAACAAGCATTGATCAGCTACGGTCCAGATGCAGTGCTCTACGAATACAAAGCACACGAAGCCAGCTCTGCTGAGTTCTGGCCCATAGCTAGGCGAGCTGCCTGCAGGGATCGTCAACTGGGACGAGTTGAATGGGCCGCGCTAACGCAGTGGCTTGATAGTGTCTTACAACTTGGGTTTGGCTTCGCAGCTACGCAAATTCCGACCGTCGGGGGCTTGTCTACCCGGACTTTTCAAGGGTCGCCCTGTTGGGCAAGGCTAGTAGCTTTCGACCTGGGTTTGAGTGAGTGACGCGGTGGGCGCGCGCAATCGCAAAGCAATATTAACACGACTGGTCCCCCTGAGGGGGATCTCCCGTTGTCTTGACTCTGCCTGAGATCTCTTACGTAGGACCCGTCACGGAACCCTGCGCCTGACGTCTTCCCAGCATGGCTGTATCACTTGAGATGTGATATCGGGCTGTTTATCAACAGTTTAATTGACCCCGTTCCGCTCTTGCCGTTCCAAGTGCAGAGCTCTGCCCCAACAACCGCAGGCCGATTGGGGGAATTGACAACAACAAGAAAAGCTGATTTCCTGAAAACGAGCGTCCAGAAACGACGAACAAAGGCGGACTGGGCTTGACCTGCAACATCCCGACGACACGGCTCGCCGCATTGCTTGTTCAGCCGCTTTCATCTGGCCATCAATATTTGGCTATTTCGCATACATATATATACGACTGATATTGCTGTTGAAAATGGCAAACTCCAGACAGAGCTCTCTAAGGTTTAGTGCCTTTGTGAATGGTAGAATGGATAGCCGACCGAGTGTGATGCGCTGGGATGGTGCTGCAAGAGCGTGTACTGACTGGGACAACATCCGCCGAGTAAGTTGAGCAAGTTCTCTGTCAAAAGTGAAGATCTAATTGCAAATATAGGATCCAGAACTTTGGTTCCGAAATGGAAACTGTATGGTTCATTTACATGGAAAAGGACAGTCCAAACGAGGTCCGTCTTTCAAGGTGCCTTTCTCGGCCCTGCTCGACGCTCAGTGCTACCCTCTCATTCAAAGATTCCTCGTATGGGAGGGCATTCAGAAACCCAATCTACGGGAACTCATGAGATGGGGCCGCAAGAACCCTATGCGCAAGATCGAGTTGTACATCCCACCACCACCGACGACAGACAAGACGCAGGCATTCAACTATCACTTGGCCACACGCAACTTTTTCGCATGGGTGTTTCGGAGATCAATGGTGGGAACTAGTCTCGGCGGCGCTCTTATCGGCCTTCTTCACAGCATGCACGAATTCCGCTCTGGCGTTGACGACAATGTCTCAGATATGATGGCCTACTTTGACGAGGAGGGTTACCTGGACATGGCTAACCAGCCCAATCATGCGCTCGCTATGCTTCAACTAGCAGAGTTCTTTGAGATGCGGGAGCTTTATATCCGGGCGTTTGCTCATTGCGTTGGAATGAGCCAACACCTGTTCGACGACCCCGGATTCCAGGTATGGTTTCATGGTCAAGAATGCTGGGGTAAGCCACTGACGAACGTTATAGGAACTTGGTCCAGCTACACGCAAACTCATCCGCAAAGGACATCTTGAACTGGATTATCGCATGACGCAATCGTCATCTATGCTCAAGACGTTTCTGGACGATGAGTTGTCCGAGGCACATCTGAGTGTCGCAGCAGGCGCCCGGGCGCACCTTGAGCGCTTCCGAAGCTTTCTGTTATCATTTTACACAACCAAACTGGGATATTACCCACCTACCACTGCCGATCCTGGAAACAATGAGTTTGATCCTTCTATCCTGCGAATCATGCGCGAGGACTTTGAGGCTCTCTATGATCTCCTGGTCGACGACGAGTATACTTCGTCTGAGACCATGCCACCAACAGCGCATGGGGGGATCTGCACTATTCAATTGGTGCAATCTTTTGACTTTGAGCACGAATACACGACCCTTGAACATCCACTACCGCTGATCCCAGATACCGGCGGTAATAATTCGCGTCGCATGTCTTGGCTTCCTGGACGCGTCACCCTCAGATCAGATCGTAAGGTGACGGCGCATGCAGCGCTGATCAATGCCTCGAATCTGATGAAGCCTGGAGTGTCGCAGAATGACCTTGTGAGAGCATACAGGCGATTCGAGGAGGATTCTATCATGTCGCCGAATAAGGCGGATAAACAGGAGAAAGTATCGTTGGTAGATGCTCGCAAGGTCCGATGGATTCTCATTTATGCGACATATCAAGTCCTTCGCTATGCAACAGACATAGCACCCGAGTTGGAGGAGGAGGAAATTAACGAAGCTCACTACAGTCTCACAGCCTTGACTGAAAAGGTACCACCGTGGGATACTCCTCGAGAGATGGATCATTTATTGAGACGCCAGACGCAGTATGTCACTGGCGATTTTGACTGGAGCGTGCATGCAGAGGGAAATGCACATGGAGAGGAGGATGCATTTGGGAAGATTGAGATCAAACCTGACATCGACTACTTTGCACTCACTCACAGAGATCGTCCCCAAACACAACATGATAATCACAAGATGGAACGTCGAGCATCGATCCCATCACGACCATCGCGCTCAAACTCTCTTACTCAAGCCCTCAGCCGCTCCTCTACCCTCCGACGCTCCATGCGTATGTTTAAATCACCAACCAGCACGCCACCACAATCAATCACGCCACCACCTCGACCAATCTACCACGAGATTGTCGTTCACGGCTACGGCAACGGAACCAACGACGTGAGTGTTGACACAGACGGAAGCGACAAGACAGACGACACTGGCGACGCGTCTCCTGAGAGTGTAGAGACCAGCGATGACACGCTCGAGTCTCCCCTCGACACACCCCCGCTGGTAGAATACTACGTCGAACCCCTCGTCCCCAAAGACGTCAAAGCCCGACGCGAAAAACGACGCGACGTAATGTCCATGGTCGCACGCTCCATGTCGGGCCGCGTCTCCAAACGCGGCGGACGACCCATCAGCGCCATCTTCTCAGACAACTCACGATACGCCGAAGAGGTGGAAAGCAGACGACACAGCATGTTTCCGCAGCCGCTGCGCCTCAAGACGCAAGCGGATGAGCCACATATTATGAACGAGGACGCTGACTGGGCGGCTATGCAGACGTTTATGGAGAGTCCTGGCGAGATGACGGAGGAGGATGGTGATATGATGCCCGCGTGGGAGCAGTATGCTGATTTGGGAGGGTTGACGGATATGAGATGAGGGTGTATTCAGTTCTTTCGCTCGACGCGACTTTTTTATGTTTTCTTTGTTATTAGCGAATACCCCCTTTATTCATTAGTATGAAATGACGTCTAGACGAGATAGTTAGGTTTATTATGTTTGTGGTTGGAAGGTATAGGATGGGTTTGTTAAGGGTTAGCGTAGTTATTACAAATATCCAAACAAGTTGGTTCTTATGTCGTATGATGGTCATTGTTTTGAGTGTGTGGTGAAAAGGAACCGTCAATTTGTTGGACTTGGGCAAGGCAAGTTCATTAATCTCTTCTGTCTCTGTCACGTAGGGGACAAATGTCTGCCACGGAAAGCTGCCTGGTACTTGTTATTCATGTTACACATCTTGCTATGTTTGCGATAAGGCATCGTCCAAGTAAACTTGCCCTCCGCATTTAGGATCATTGCTAAGTCACAAAGTTCTAAAGCCGTGTAGCAAGCTCTCTGCATGCTACTCTAAGGATGCTGGAATTCACTTATTGTGATCAAAAGATTGCAGGACCCTCGTTTAGGCTCCAAGTGTGCCATCTTAATTCTTAGAATAGGGTATTGTAACATGAAGACCCAATCTCCTTGAAACATGTCTCAAGCCATTCGTCATTATCGTTACTCGTACAATGTCCACCTCTCCAACCCGATAAACAATCCATCTCCAGACCGTTCTTCGCCTACTCTATACTCTTCGTCACAGATTGGCCTGAAGCAATGGTCAAGCCGTCAAGAATCTCTTTTCCAAACGCCCAGACCATATAAATTGGGAGAACAATCCAGCAGCCACTAGGTAAGGAATTAGTATTACGCCAGTGGTTAATACTGAAGCAATTACTTACTTGGGGAGAACCCAAAGGGTGAAGATGTCCATTGGCGTGTTATGCGAGATGTTGTCGAAGCCGCTGTAATACTCGTTGGCCCCTGTTGGTATTAGGTTAGCAAACTCCAAGTATAAGCAACACAAACAAACTTACCGTATAATACCGTCTTGCTCAATGTCATAACAGCAGCGCTGAAGCCTACCATGACAGCCAGTGCGCCATCACGTCCACTAAGAGTCCTCTTCGCAACTCCCTCGCTCGCCTTTTCGGCGCGCGTCCAGAGCATCCACAGATATACGAGGTACATCAGCGACTCAACGACATTAAGGGCCGTCTGAGCAGCTGTAAAGCCATTCTTGGCATCAAATGCCTTCCACCCGTAAACGTGATCGACTTGACCGTACAGCGCATAGGGCGCATATATGGGCCAGTGGAGGAAGCCTTCAGGCATGGTATGAGGTCGACCGAAGACGTAGCCTACGTCCCACACGACGAGGGGCACAGATATCGCGAGCCAAAGGATGGTTGTTGATGAGGGAGTGTGATGCCATGTTTGGGCTGTATCGGTCGATAGACGACGTTTCTTGGGAGAGCCATTGGAAGAAGTCGAAGGAGTCGCCTTGATTGTTCGTTTACGTGTTGATGGCGTCGCGGGGATAGAAGGGAATTCGATAACGGAGGAGAATTCGGGACCGACGCTTGCGCCGCGGGAACTTGCTCGAGTAGTGACCATTTTTGAAGATTACGATGAAATTTATCGACGTGGAATATCTTTAAAACGAAAGAAGAGTAAAAGTGGTGTTACTTGTGGAAAGCAAGTAAACAACATGATGTACATGCAATATCAAATGTCGGATCACTTTACTTCCGGGTGGAGTTGACCAGCAGGTGCATTGCCTAAACAGGTAATTCATCTGTCAGAACCCTAAAAGTCCCCTGAAGAACGGGTGGGTGGCTGCCGGGGTTTAGTGGTCTATCGGCATTTGAAGGGCTGCCACACCCGTCAAGCGTCGAATATCCATTGCATCCCATTGGTTTGGCGGAGACGTATTCGGCACATCGGCGAGGACTTCATGCTGGACGTATTCGGGTCGTACTAAGTGTGCGAGGTGGCTAATTGGAGCGTATTGGGCTTTGTATCGTTGATGGAAAGGCAGTACGATGGATAATAATGTTTGACGGAGTAATTCACTATCCGAGTGAGTGACGATTACTTGATCAACACATCTCAGCTGACGTTCAGTATATACATATGACTATCGACATTGGCTACTTACAATGAGCTTATTTAACAGAACAGAGATACGCAATCACCTCAAACACTGCCTCAGCTACCAAAAGTATCGCCTCCATTCTCAAGAAACTCCGTCTCCTCCGGCCTCGGCTCCCGACCAAGCGCCTTGTTCCGATGAGGATACCGTCCGAACTTCTCTATAATCACAATGTGCTTCTCCTCGAAGGCCCTGTTAGTCTGCCCAACTTTCTTCGCTGTCTCAGGATCTGCCTGTACAACTTCCCTCGCCTTTCTCTCATACTCATCTGCACCGCCCGTCCCCTCCATTAAGCTCAGAATGTCCTGGTTCATTCGGTCAAACTCAGACACAGCCTTTTTATGCGCGGGTAAGTCCTCTGAATGCATCAACGGCATGTAAAACCAGTTGCGGTGGGAGAAAACCCAGCGGATCTCTGGTGCCTGGTCTGGAATGCCTTGCTTGATTGCCTCAAGGGACAATTGTAGCGCGAGGGGATCAAAATAGGTGAAGCAGATAGTTGCCTTATCACCACGGTATGAGTTGCGGGGAATCTGGTCTAGCAAGATAACCAGACCCAACCAGTCTAGAGGGTCGCGAGGTTGAGCAATGGACAAAATCTCATGCGCCGACGTGACTCCCGCGTTACGCATAGCCTCTAGTATAGGGCTGAACTGATTCCTATAATCTGTGAGTGAACCTCATCGACCAGGAGAGTTCGACAACTTACACGCAGACATCGTCGAATTGCTTGTCGGAGAAGAACCACCGCTTTTGGTACTCTGGTGCAACAACAACGCGACTAGCACCTTGCGGCAGATGCTCGAACCAAAAGTTCCTCAGCGCCTCGAGCTTGTCATGGGTGAGATACTCCTTGAGACTATCAAGGTTGTTGGCAGATTGAGAGCCCATCTTGACCGGATCTTGCAGTTTGAAAACAGACGAACTGAATGGCTTTGATACAGATAAATACTGTTGGTAAACTCTTGCTGGTACCGCAGTCAATGTCCTTGGTAACAGCTGAGAGAAAGTGCCTCGATGACCTGAAACCCATTCAGCACTCCAGTAACAAACGAATATGAAGAACAACCAACATGCTAGACGACGTGCCGTTCCGCCCCAAGTCGACGATACTCTCACAGGCGCCTTCATAGCGATGGGACGGGGGGTGTCCAAGTGAGCCTAATAGCAAGTGTACTTACTCGAGATATTCGGCTTCGGGATTGTCAAGGAAAGAAAGAATGGATCCCCTTTTCAGTCCGAGCTCAGGGATATAGCCTTATGCTACGACTTGAATTGATAAGCGAACTGACAAATAAATTGTTACAAAAAACAATAGATTGATCTTGAAGTTAGGTACTGGGGAGAGATAGCTGAAATACGTCACGATTGCGGATGGCCGACTTCCGGATCGTCCACGTGCCAACGGAGGCGGGATCCACTCTCGGCCTCTTCGGTATTCCGAGATTGAGACCGGGGAGCCGATCTTCGGCGATTGCTCCGTGTCCGATTACCTGATTAGGCCATGAGCTTACTCGATATTGATCACAACTAGCAGCGCACTATACATATGAAGAGGGTAATGCAGTCAAAAAGAAATCATCCGAAGTATATTAAGTATTAAGCTAACTAGACCGGCGGAGTTCTGGGTCTTTGAGACAGAAAGAGCTGTATCCGGATGAGGGCAGAATTGACGGATACAGACTGGCTGGGGGAGAGGACAGATTAAACCATCAACATAGCAATGAAAATAGCCGCCATAGTAGCTCCTCCAGCGATAACCTTGGATCCCGCAGCGGTAGCCACAGGAGTAACGTCTCCAGTAGGCGCAGCAGTCGCATCGCCGGTGGTAGCGGTAGCTTCAGCAGTTGCAGTCGCCAGAGCCTTGGTGTCCACAGCAGCGAGAGTTCGAAGCAGCTCAGGGGTAGTGTAAGTCTCGCTCTCGGTGTCGTAGCTAACGATGGAGAAGGGCAGCTTGGAGACAGGCGAAGCATCGGGGAAGGCAAGGCGGTCGGTGGCATCAGCAGCAGGCTTGAGGTCAGCACGGTCAAAGGGGTCGTCGGCGGGGTTGAGGACACTGTTTTGATCAGTAGAAGTTCTAAAAAGTGAAGGCAGCTAGCTAACTTACCCATCGATAACGTGAGCGACACCGTTGAAGAGAAGGATGTTGGGAGTCACAACCTTGGCACCATTCACCCAAACACTGCCATCCTCAGCAACAGTAAAAGTCAAGTCAGCACCCTGAAGACTGGGAGCAGTGATGTTGGCAAGCTCTGTAGAGAAGACAACATCGTCGACGATGTGGTACTTCAAGACGTCTTGCAAAGTCTTGAGGTCAGCACCCGCGAGGACAGAGCCAATAGCCTCAAAGGCAACATCGTTGGGAATAAAGACGGTAAAGTCGGAAACGTTCACAAGATCAGATGTGCCGCGGTCGAGGTTGCCAAAGTTGTAGGGAAGGTCGGCGGCATTGACGGCGGCGTTGAAGGCGAGGAGGTTGTCACGACGGGTGAAGAGCTGGAGGGGAGCGCCGAAGCGGAGAGGGTTGTCGATCTTGTGGATGATGACTGAGTCGCCGAGTTTGATGTCCTTTATATGTTTAGTAAACATCACTAATCGTACAGTGTACGGCACTTACTGCTTCGGTCACGTAGGAGAGCTCCTGTTCACCAGAGATGACAACGACATCGTCGCCATTCTTTACAATACCGTTGTACTGGCCACCGGTGAAGTTACCAAAAGGCTGGCGGTAGTTGACAAAGCTGCTGTCGAGGAGAGACTGCGCAAAGAAAGGGATATCGGTAACAGCTTTGGCGGGATAGTAGCCTTGCCAGACATGGTTGGAGAGCAAAGCGCCGATGGCGATGGTATCATTCTTCTGCTCAATGGCCTCGCCCTCGGGAATGTCTCTGGGAACAGAGTCAAAGGCTTTGTTGGTGGGTGCAAAGATGGTGATGTTGCTAGCAGTGCTAAGAGTTTGGACAATGTCTGGGACGAGAGCGAGGAGCTCAGCCAAGGTTGAGAGGTCGTCTTGAGAAGAGATCAGAGTAGCCAGGTCGGACTGAGCGACGACGGCAGTCGCCAGAGCAGCGAGAGTGAAGAGTTGCATCTTGAAGAAGCTGTTGAAGTTGAAGCAAGACTGGAAGATACTTGTAAGGCTGGATGGTGATTGTGAAGCTGCTGATGATGATTCTGAGATTGTTCTCTACGAGATGCTCTGCTGTCTTTATACACATTATGTTCCATCGTGAAGCCTGCCATGATACTCAATACCCAAACTCATCCATTCCATCTCATCCCCAAAGCCAAGAAACTTCCTCAAGTCAAAGCATCATCGATACTCATTCTCGTAAGCATTCTCTTCCTTTCAACTTGATGTTACTCTCCAAATGCCAGGGTCCTACATACACAGATATCCCCAGAAAGACTAGCATAACGGTAAAAATTGTCCGTCTCCATAAAAGACCCTGGGGAATGGCCAAAACGGTAAGCTTAATTGCTAGCACAGCCTTAAACTAACTTGACAGTTATTCGTCGAGACTCCGAGTCCTAAAGACCGAGAGTCGTGTACGTCATATACCGCTTGAGCACAAATACCGAGCGGCACAGATCCTAGCAAAAAAGTTCCCTCTGTCACATTAAACACATTCGAGGCCCAAGATGAGACGATAAAAAAATGCCTTTAAAAGTGCCCATTGGGGCTGAGCACTCCAATTGCTCGATCGGCTACTTCTCTTTCCAGGTTCGTCTCATAACGCTCTATTATCGTTTCGTAATCATCCAGCCAGACGCCCAACCATTCGACAGATCCTATGATCCTCGTATTCCAGTTACCCATGTGCGGATCGAGCTTTAGCAGAGAGGATTTAACAGAGATGAGTTTGTGCATCGCCTCCCTCACGTGGAGTTCTTTGCGGGACAGGATTTGGCTGTAGGTATTGCCTGGCGCTGACACTGCCACAAAGACCTTGATGAGGATGGATAGCGTATAGCTCACCGCCGGGCCGAAGCATAGGGATGGTAGACTGAGAATCAAGCTGGGCTCCATTTCGAGGACGACGTCGATGGCAAGGTGGCATGCTTCTACGAGCGAACGTAGTGCTGTCGCTGTCGTCTCGGTCACCTGAGGACAGGCGAACTCACTAACACCAATCCTCTCGGAGAGATATGGTGCCGCAAAGTGGGTTTTGTTCGTGGACGTATGCAACACTGGCTCGTTTACATAGATTGCGACTAGCATGCGCCAGAAACGAAGATGGGGGTCGTGTGCGAGCGGTCTACTGCTCAGCACATCCAGACCGTTGTAGATTTCAGCTCGAGTAGTCGCGACAGTATCGGAATTGATGTCGTGAAACGAGTGGACGTTGCAAAGCTCAAGGGTACCGGCAACTTTGGCATGAAGTCTGATAGTGTAGAGCATCTCCAGGAACAGAGGGTTCGAACCATCCGTCTCCAATGCATGAAGGGCTTCATCGTGTGACGAACCCCAGTCAAAGATATGTGCTCTCCTAAGTCCAAGGGCGGTCATAGTCGAAGTCATCCACGAGACTAGCCAAGTGTTCTGCATTTCCAACGTCGGAGGTTCCTGGATTCGGAAGAACCAACATGGGGCAGAACTCGGCATAGAAGGACCTCCCAAGCCGAGTTCCACGCTGAGATAGTGTGCCAGTGAAACAAGCTGGATGGGATTTCCGTTGACGTCGAGTGAGGGTCGTGGCCAAAGACCAGCCACCAGCGCAGTTTGGATCAGATCGAGTGATGAGCTCTTGAGCCCGACTGCTGCTTGGCCGAGGATTTCAAGTACCTTGACTCGTAGTTCCTCTTGAGTTTGGAGATCGATTTTCGCATCTGTATGCGACATGGCGAAGGCGAACATTGCAAGGAGTTTAGTAGGCGTTTCTGTCCTAATAGACTCTAGCCATGACCTTGATGAATTGCTATCGACTGAGGGTATGATGTTCCAGAATTGCCGCCCAGCAGTTGAGCACACCTCGAGACATCGAACTTGAGCCTCATAATCAAGACGTGCATCCAGAAATATGAGCTCAGATGGCGTAGCGCTCATAAGAGGCCAAGTCCCCTCACTCGAAAACACCGAAGTGGCCCTCGTCGAATCCGCATACGAAGACAATCCTTGCGACGAAGACCCTGCGCCGTCCAACTTCTCCTGCAGGCTCTTAACCTGCTCCTCCAGCTCCGAGATTCTATCCCTCTGCCATCGTCTGGCGGCAGGTACACATGTGATATTGAGGCGTGCGCATCGCTCACAAATGCCCGATCCGTCGGGTGAAGGGTGGCATTTGACCTTGAGGGCTTGGCAGGTTTCGCAGGCGCGAGATCTCTTCATGGTGGCATTGTTGCTGTTGGGTTGGGATGAATACGATTATGGCGTTTGAGGTCAGATTTAAGAGTGAGGAATGGTGGCTTAGCACCTGGTATCGTGTATTGCAGGGGACCGTGGGGTTGCATTAGCGGGGGATCTTGATACAGCCGATGATCCTCTTGGATATCGATGACTTAATAACACTATTCCTTCGTCTGGAGTATGAAGAAAGGCTGATAAACCGGTTCTGTTAACTTTGTTAATAAAAATGAGTCTCAAGTTGAAGGGCTGCATTCAGAGATCAGCCTGTGTCGCCCGCCCGCATCATCACTAATGATGGTTCTGGCCCTTGATTCAATGGTGGTGTTTAAGCTCTCAAGTGAGCGTAGGATCGTATAACAGCCACTCATAATTCAGCTTTAGTAGAGTCAACTCATGGTTATTGGGGATTTTTTGCTTCATGTGGGGAATGTTTACCACGGCCTAATTCCTTCGCTCAAACTCAACGGGCAGACCATCCAGTTCTCCTCTCCACCTGTCGCTCATAGATGTCTCAGTGTTTGCACTTTGCCCAGTTATTTGCTGCAGTTCCCCTTCATCAACTAAGTACATGCCTGGTCATTGGCGGTCCAGCAACATTTTGCGGTCCTGGTGATGTCTCTTTGTGCTGCTGCACATTTGCCTTTGAATGGAAGACTGGAGCTTGTTGAAAGAAAAATCTGCATTGACTTGCACAAATACTTCAGGATGGGGAAAAAGTAACTTGGCTATAGAAGCTGAGAAACGCAAACATCCAGTGTTTAGTTGACCTTTGTCCCTAAAATGGATGGTGGAGTACAACCATGTAAGAGTCACAGGTCAAAGCAAATTGCTTACCCTATAGCATCACCCATGAGCCGAGCCTAGCAGACTTATCATCTGATGATCGCAAGTTTGTAAAATGATAATATATCGGTATTTATCGACGAGGCCCCTGGTAATCAATACAAAATAGAGCTTAAATCTATGGGTGAAAGTGTCACGTCATTGCTTCGTGCATCAATCGACACCACGCCCTGGATTATTGTTCCACCCAGGCCCAAACTCTGGCAGAAGATTTGGTGAAGAATGGTGCGTTTTTTTCACAGTTGAAGATATCATCACCTGCTTGAACGAGCGACACTACTCAATATGACTAGCAAAGGCATCATCAACCCCTCAATCATTTGACTCTGGGGCTAGAGATCACTCTTATCACAAAGCACAAGCTTCAATCCTTATTTAATACATGATTCGGAGCTATCAAGATTAGACTTTCCAGTCTGAAGAACCATGCGCTATCAGCCCAGCCAACGACCCTTATCATAACACGCAGATGACCACTTACGCACCCGCCCCTTTGCTCTGTCCATACGATTCTCCAATAACACGGCCGTGGCAAAATACGAGCTGGAGGCCCAACAAGATTTCTGTAACGCTTCATCTCAGGGAGCCGGAGCGGAGCCGAAGCATGGTCCGGGTCTAGAAAATGAGGCCCCGGCTTCCGGGAGAGAGCCGCTCCGCTCAATGTCACAGTGAAGATATGATATCCAGTGAAAATCACACCATGATCTGCCAACTGCAAGGGGAGACCCCTTCCTTTGATCTCAGTCCCCGCGATTGAGCATGGGATAAAGCAGATCCTCAAAGTTGATGAATCACTGCGGGGGAAGATGGATAATTGAGGTGGCCAGCAGACAAGTATTGCGCTGCACATGCACGCTTTGAAACAAGGCGACTGTCAGAGAAATGTTTGACGGGGATTTAGCCACGTGCTCATCAGAGGCTCTACAAACGGACGCTATTTCGTAGCGTCCGAAACGCGCCGAATCAGGTTTCACCCTTAGTGAGCGTTAGTTCTAGGCTAAAAGCTAGAAACATCCGTTCTACCGACGCAGGTAATTATAGCACTAGTAGACGCTGATCATCAGTCTAAATGTAGAGCCTCAATTTGCAGTTTGGAATCAAAGTTGAGTCAAGTTTGCATTGAGGGATCTAGTCAGTTGTGACAGCCCATCGAATCGATGGGGTGCAGGAGATTTGAGATGTTGTTTGCTTTTTTTGTTGTAGGATCTACCATAGTGGGGGATGGGCCCCGCTGGAGTGGCCCTACGTTGCTTGGTGGATGGATTTGATGTTGGTTTGGTGAAGAAACAGATCCATTGAGGATATTATGAGCAAGCTGGACCTAACAATGAACAAACCAATCTTTATTTTCCTTTTCTCTCTTATCGTTTGTCTAATATCTTGCCCTGGTCTGCCGTTATCTTGGGTTACTTCGTGCGCATAATGCCTGCACGGACATTCGCCGAGGAGATCCAACGTCTGAGAATTTTCACTCAAAGTAAAGACTTTCAGCTCTCCTCTTTTCTACACTGCGGTTATGCCATGTTATATTAACTCGAGATTCGATAGCCCCAAGATCATTGCCCTGCATATTCCTTTTCTGACAGAAAGCAAGGATCTGGCGGTAATATGCGGCCGTCAAGATGGGCCCAGGCCCACTCAGTGAAGGCTGTATCTGACTCGTGCCAGCGGTTGTTGCCCATTGCTCGTTGATTCAATTGGGCAAGGCAGGCAGACGTGCTACTGTGGCGACACTTTACTAGAGGCCTTCTGGAACATTACCACGTGTTTCGCGTGTAGGGCTGGAGCACTGTCTCCGAAGGTGATATCTCCGTGACTCTACGATATCGCCTGAACCACCAATGTTTTCGGCTATTCGTATACTTTCTTTGCTTTGGCAGAATCTAGAGAGAAAAGACAGGCACTGCCCCATGTAAAATGTCATCTCTAACCAAGACACAGCCATGCATGATCTCCATATAACAGCATTCACAGGGATGGCATAGATAGCTTACTGCACATGCAGCCTCGAGGATCTCTGCATGCACCTCATACCTCCCCGGAGCCAACCATGATCTGACATACGGCTCGAGTCTCGCCTCATACTCTGGGATCCCTTGCCGACGATCACTGCGGATCCAATATGGATGATTCATCCGTGCTTTTCCCCCTTGGATAGGGTCAACAATATGTGGGCGCCAGGAGGAGCATCCACGAGATCGGGTCCTGACTAGCGTCGATGTGTTGTTGTTGAATATGTATGTATGCTGCCCTTTCCCTGCTTTGACTGAATGCTGAGTTACTTGCTTTTTGTGTTTCTTTCTTACATTCGTTGGTATCTTTGTTATCGACTTTCGCTCCTTTACACTTCGTCTGCTCTGTTGCAGACTTCCACCGCCAGCATGGCAGACGTATGGAAGGGTCCTGGATTCACGGAGGTTGCCGCTGGCCAGAATGATATGAACATTGCCAGTATCGCCTGGGGCATTTCGCTGGGTGTTGCTCTCTTCACATTCGCAAAGGGTATGCGACAGACCATCAGGTCATGGAGGAGAGGACGCAAGATGAACCACTATATCATCCTGTTGTGGCTCGAGTGGACAAGCAGTTGTCTCATGAGTGCTGTCACTTGGTGTTATCTGCGAAATTTTATCCCGGGTGGATTTCCTGTCTTCTTTACTTTGAGTATGTAACGATGCTCTGGGTGTTACTGTTGCTTGGGGGGTTGGGAGCTAACATGTCGCAGTTTTCCTTTGGTCTATCCAACTTCAAGCCCTCATTCAGATCATCATCAACCGAATCGCCATCCTCATGGTAAACCGACAGAGTGCCAAGCGACTTAAGATATATGCTTTTCTTATCATCCTGTGTGTCAATATCAGCGTCTTCATGATTTGGATCCCTGCTAGACTACAAGTCAGTCAGACCTGGATGAACGTCAACAAAGTCTGGGACAGGATCGAGAAGGTCATCTTTTTGCTCGTTGACGCCGGACTTAACGTCTATTTTATTCATCTGGTGCGATCGAGGCTCATCTTGAATGGCCTTACAAAGTATACCCGGCTGTTTCGTTTCAACTTGGGCATGATTGCTGTCTCGATGACCATGGATGTAAGTGTCTCATAAAACTTCGAAGTTGCTATTGCACAGTACTGACTTTGTAACAGGTTCTTCTTATCGCAATGATGTCTCTTCCCAACGACATTGTGTAAGTCATCGTCTTCCAACAATACCTGCTATTCGCTAACTCATTGCCTGCAGCTACGTCCAATTCCACCCTCTCGCCTACCTCGTCAAGCTTCACATCGAAATGAACATGGCCGACCTCATCACAAAGGTCGTCAAGGCCAGCAATCCCAACGGCTACGACTACTCCGGCTCTCGCTCCAACCCTACCCAACCACAGCAAAAGAGCTCGCGCCAAACCGGCAAAAGCAAAACCCCCACAGGAATGTTCGCCGGAGGCAATACCACATATATCGAGGCGGGCGCGGACGACATCGAGCTGGTGGATAGAATGGAGGGAGGAATCCAGAAGACGACGAGAACGGAGGTCGTCGTCAAGCAGTCGAGTCAGTCCGAGCCCGATGATCGCGATATGGTGAGCGAGACGGGCTCGACGCGACAGCTTCGAAAGGAGCATTTTGCGGTATGAAGAATTCTTTTCACATGATGGATGATACTGGCTTTGTTGTTTGGAGATTGACAGCAGACCAAGGAACATTTAAAGCGTCGAAGTTCACAAGTTGCAATTCTTACTGCGCCCTAAGATCGGGCGAACAACTATATAAACGATACCCCTGCTTTGTTTCGCAGAATTTTTATAATATTTTACTAGAGTCATAATAAACAAGATGCAATGTCTATCAAACGCTGGAAGAATGACTGCTATAGTGATCTAGTTCATAAACTTGGCAAACCACTCCAAGAACTGGTCAGGCTCGGCTTTGAAATAGGTATATCCATGCCAGCGCTTGGTAGTTCCCTTAATCCACTTCAGTTTCTTATCCGCAATGGGGATATTGTCATATGTGGACTGGACATCGTCAGGTCTCGTAACAGGATCGTCATGTACCTGGTACAAAAAGGTCGGCACATTGACATGCTTAGCATCAGATGAAGGCGAGGCCTGGTCAACGTGAAAGCTTGTCTTCAAAAAGAACTGGCGTTCGACTTCCTCCATATAAGACGCAGGGGCTCCCAAATTCTCGAGCAGTCTCTCGAACATGGGCCGTAGTCCCAACGGCTGAGGGGCAATCATGCAGCGGACGTCTTTGAAGGCTTCAGGACGGCGTTTCATGGCACCAAGGGTAGCGTTGGCGCCGGCGCAGCGACTGAAGAGGCCAATGGTCATGTTCTTTGTGTCATCTCGACTTTGAACATATTTGAGTGAGCCGAGGACATCGCGCCATTCGAAGAAGCCGAAGAGACCATTGTTTCCACTGCCGCTGAGGCCATGGTTACGCAGATCGTAGGCTAGGACATTGTATCCGGCGTCGTGGAGAATCTTGTAGTCGGGGATGAAGTTGACATCAAAGTCATTGCCAGGAACAAGCTGGCTCCAAGGCTCGAGATGGGAGGGAAGACCGGCGCGGCTGAACCAGTGAGGATGGTTGGCGATGATGATCTTATTAGAGCCCTTGCATGGGATGAACCAGCCTTCTAGAGGAACACCATCATCGGAAGGGAAGTAGATGTCCTCGAATTCGAGGCCTTCTTCATCGGGGTAGTGCATGATGGGTGCGAGTGGCCATCCTCGGAAGTCGTCGACAACAGCCTTGATCGCGGCCTGAATCTGTTCCTCGGTGGCTGCCATAATTAAATTCTTGAATGCGAATTTGGCTGCAGTGTAGATAGAATAGTTTTGTAGAAGGTAAAGCGTTGAGTTCCGAGTTCCCTGTAGACTCAAAGGCAGAGCAAGAGGTGGTTGATCTTTTATATCACTCAACCCGGCCTCTCATTCATAACAATCATCACAGCTTTTGGTCCATTGCGTGTCCCATGTTCCAATGCTGTAAATACGACCGCGATGGTTCCATTACGGTCAGACTCTATGCCACTCATTCAAGCAATCATCAGATTATACACCTTTCATTGGAGGGCATCTGTCAAACCCAGAAGATTATCTGAGCTGCCAAGAAACTATCGGGATAAGGTTAAATCCGTTGGAATACCCCCGTCTTTGTTACTCATCTATTCGGACTTATTGGAGACGGCGACGTCTATGTGCGCAACCTGCATGTCATCTCCTCAAACCTCACTATCTCCGCTTAACTCCATCCACGTCCGCTCCACCATGCTTAACTTGTCACGGCGTATTCGGCGTATCGAAATCGGTCCCTAAGAATAGCGTCAACTCGTGGAGATATAATTTCATGCCGTATGAAAGTTTGACTTATAGTGAGCTCAGTCACGGCTTAGGAGCATTTAAAATATTTGAAGGCACCAGAGCCGCAAGGGTGGACCATGCCTAAGGATGTGTTAGTGTATGATATACAACCCTACGAACCAGTACATACTTGTGCTCGAGATTCTTGGATCTATTGAATACTTGCTGTTTCCCAATTAAAAATTGGAATTGAATTCACAATACAATAAACGGCGACTTACTGCAATAGGAACCTGTCACTGATCAAAGGAAGCCCTCCAACGATCTTACTATGAGTCCTGAACAAGTGTTGGTAAGCAATTTCGAATAAAACGTTCAAATGTTTACAGGCCAGGGAAAGCAATCCATTCGTTGTTGGTAAAGTAAGCGCCATCATCCTCGTTCTTCCCTCCACTGTGCGCGCCAGAAACATTTGCGATCACATCAGCTGGCCCTTCATTAGCACCCTGCATATGGCTCATGCAAGGCGCTCGTCGTTCTCCTTGGGCCTCGGAACCAAGAGCATTATAAATAGCCAGTAATGGATGCTGGTGAGAGTCAAGCTGGTTGGAGTTGAGGATATTGCGGAATCACTTTATTGTGAATTTGGGTTTAAAATGACACAGATAGGTAAGAAGACCTGGGGAAGGGGAGTTTGAGAGGGCACATGCACATTTCTGATAACCCTACAGCTCTGACCTATCTTTTCATGCATTCTTGTGTACGAGCGGACTACAACGCGACACCGGAAGTATCTCCGATACGTCGACACGTCATCAAGCCATTGTCAAGCCTTGTATAGGAACTCAGGCGCACTAAAGTGCGACATGATGACAAGTGATTCTTATTCCAAGATGTCCCGTTCTTCTATAGATTTCCATATCCAATCAGAACCTATGAATTTAGGATAAACTATGAAAGCGGACTTCGTGATTGTTGATATGTCAGCATGTTGGCGTCGTACAGGAGGAATCGATAGAGCACACCGCTAGAGCAAACTCCATTGCCGAGTATATGTAATGATATCTTTAAGAATAAAAAGCCACAATTCTTATAATTAAAAGGCTCTTATTGGAATGATACTTTCGATACTGGGTAGGTGGTTGGCTTCAAAGTGAACCCGATGAGACTAATAAGCAGCGCACCTAGCCAACTCAATGATATACTACCAACCCGGTAAAACTTTCTACCAAGTGCCATATATACTCCCTCAAAGATAATTCCTTGAATTCTATAATAA